>VONZ01002626.1:0-43496 GCA_012976165.1 Labeo catla | reverse complement strand
TTGTCACGGACTCGGATGCATTTTTACTCTGACTTGACTCGGACTCAAGCCTTTCGGACTCGGAAAGTATCCCGAGTCCGTCCGAGTCCAGAGACAGTTGACGGAATGTCACTGACTCGATGCATTATCACGAAAGTCTTGTCCAGTAGGCTACTTGAAAGCCGACGGGTTTATGTGCGCACTAGAGATGCGCGGATGAGCTCAAACGTCACCCGAATCCGCAGCTTCAAATAAATTATCCGCCCGCCAGCCACCCGCACCTGTATTTTTCTCTGATTTAGATAACCGCACCCGACTCGCACCCGATCGTCGTTTACGATTATTCTAATTCTTAGTTTTGCATGATGATATGATGAATGGATGGTTCATTTTTAACAGCAGATTAATTCAGCTGATCTGCACATCGCTGCACACTTATATAAGCTTAATCGTTCGTGCTTTTAAGCCAAAGCCACGCTAAAAAGAATAACGTTAACTGACATCTGGACGTGACTCTCCGCAATCTCTGATGAAATCAATTGGGTGTTTGAACGTCTACTGGATCCTTGGACAAAAGATTACAGGGGTTCACCCAGTTTAAGAAATTTCAGATCATAAAAACTTAATTCTTTTCATTTTAAGGTATTGTTTTCGTTATAATGTACTGATTCAAATTAGTAATCAATAATAATTGTTAAATTTACTACTCTGCAAATCTGGTACTGGTACGGATGGAGCGGGCGCGGGCGCATGTCAGGCGCAATCATCAAACATATTTCAAAGGAAGCCGGCGCCGCATTCCCTACCGTCTTTACTATGTGTTTTGAGCGAATATTTGCATTTATTCACATACGATTGAATTAGAAATGGTGGCCTGTCATTATTTTGGCTAATGCAGGACACTACTGAATGATGCGCATCAGAGGGAATTTAGAAGTGGGTATACGCAAAGCCGACGGATTAAAAAAAATGGGTATCCGCAGGTACTGCACTACACCACTAAATATTACCCTACTCAATAGCATTAACACAGGCGTAACTCCCTTCAAACTTGATCTGGAATGTCTTTTTTTCTGTCACAACTTCTAAAACAGGTGAACACACAGACACACACACACAAAAATTAAATCGTTTGCATGAAAAAAGTATTTAGAACAGGTTCATATTTTAGAAAATGTAGTTAATATTTGCCTCATCATTGATTCATCTCATCCACCCGCGACCCACCCGCAAATAATCAGAATGCATTTTTTTTTTATTACCCGACCCGAGGATTATCCGCAGCGCCCGCGGATATAACCGCCATCCGCGCATCACTAGTGCGCACACACTCAAAGCACGATCACAGAATGCGCCTCTCAGTCAGTGTGCGAATACAGAGTTCTCTTTCGCTTTTAATAGGTTCTGTTATTGCTACACACAAGCTCGTATTGGAGACTATTCATGTAAATGAAGTCGGTTTTGTCTTAAGTAAACCTGAACAGCTGGGAGAAATACTGATGCGTCAAAATATTTGATCTGTGCGTCAGATCTTAAAGCAACAGCAGCGTAAACCTGCAGCAGCCGACTACGTCAAACAATAATCAAACAACAAAAGAAAAAGAGAAAATCACTCACTGTTCTTGACTGAATCACTTATTAACTGTAATAAGAATTATCTTTAATGTATACAGTGAAGATTTTGCAGTGTTTTATTTTAACATTTATTACTTCATGAAATGTCTGTAGTCTATTTCTGTAATACCCTACATAAAAAAAAAAAAAAAATTACAAAAAAACCCTACAATTCTATTTTAAAAAAAGATTCTATTTTAAAAAATATTATTTCATTTGTATTTTTGATTAATATATGTATTAATACTTTTGCTTGTAAGTAATACTTGGAGTGTTTACTTGCCTTGAGCTTGAGAATGTTTTACTTACATTAGTTGATTAGTTTTTTCTGTATTGAAATTATTATTATTTAAACATGGTGGCAGTTTCTAGCTTGAAAGAAAAATAATTTTTCTAACATCTTTGCAGCAAGAGTTTTTATGGGTCCAAAACCATCTTGGGTGTGCATGATTTTCTAATAATTAAATGGCCCATCATCAATTATTCCTTATATAATGTAATTTATTGTAATTAATGTAACTATAAATGCATTCAAAAATAAAACAGGTGTGAGTTTGCTGTGACTTATGGAAAGTATAGGTAGGCTTTATACACAGTGTGGACCATTGTAAAGACTAGGTTTATCCCTCACAACCTCATTTTCATTCAAGAAAAAAAAAAAAAAAGGTCATATACAACCCAAAACACACACAGCCACAATCCGAAATAAAAGAGGTGCTGCAAGAGGCTACATGTTTTCTGCTCTTAAGGGCCCATTCACCAAGATACCTACTCCTTTACCCCCACCCTTGAATTTATACATTTACTACATTGATGAATAAAGTCAAGTCCCACCCTATAATTTTTCACATTCTAAAACCTGTTTCACTCTAAAATATGTCACATTACATAGGTCAGCCATAACTTCTTTTGCATGACTTTAAGTTTGCTAAGCAGAGTATGGACACTAATTATGAGATGTTGTGAAATCAAAAATCAAAATGGCAAGATCCACTTGAGGTTTGCTTTTCTTACATTTCAACTAACATTGCATTTTTCTAGTTGTAAAGGTTAAAAACAGGGGTGCCCAAACTCGGTCCTGGTCCTTGGTTTAGCTCCAACTTGCCTCAACACACCTGCCAGGGGGTTTCTAGTATGCCTAGTATAAACTTGATTAGCTGGTTCAGGTGTGTTTAATTGGGGCTGGAGCTAAAATCTGTAGGACACCTCCCTCCAGAACCGAGTTTGGGCACCCCTGGATTAAAACAATGTTAAGACACTGACAAACAGTAGTGTTTCCTTGGACTCGGACGGACTCGACCCTTTGGGACTCGGACTTGAGTCCGACTCGGCCCATTTTGGACTCGGACTCGTCTCGGACTCGATTGGTAAAAGACTCGGACTCGACTTAGGTGGACTCGAACCCAACACTATTGATCACACTACAAACAAGACAAAACTATAATGCTATAAGCAGCAGAAAAGATTAATTAATTGTTTACCTGGGTCTTTAGTCTATGATTAGCTCACCTCACATCTTATCTGACAAGTTTTCGGGTTTGAGTCGTTTGTTCATCACGTGACAGCCCCATAAGATAAACGAACGACTCGAAAAACCTGAAGACTCGAAACAGACAGAACCTAATAGGATGTTGCGCATGCGCGACTGAACGAATCACTCCCCGAGATGACTCACTCTTCCTGAGTCACATTAAAGATTTGTTCAAAATGAACAAATCGTTCAAGAACGACCCATCACTAATTCGTAGCATTGTGAATGTGCATCCTAGAACTTGTGCTACACAAGCTTTTGTGCTTAAAAAGTATACACACTTTGTTTTTCCGAAAAAAAAGGATGATCGATCGTTTCGCTATACAAGAAGATTTTGGAAGTTCAAAATCGGGGCACCAATCAAGTCCATTATATGAAGAAAAATCATGAAATGCTTTCCTCAAAAACCATAATTTTGTTTACGACTAAAGACAAAGCCTCTGTCAACTGTCTCTGGACTCGGACGGACTCGGGATACTTTCCGAGTCCGAAAGGCTTGAGTCCGAGTCAAGTCAGAGTAAAAATGCATCAGAGTCCGTGACAAGTCCAAGTCGCCTAAAAATTGTACTCGAGACCGGACTCGAGTCCGAGTACCCCAACTCTAGTGATCAATGTTTGTGTAAGCAGTAGATGTGTTAGGGAAGTAGCATGTAACATTTTAATTATGTTTTGCTAAAATGAACGAAATGACTCAAAGATTTGTTCATTTTGCTGAACAAAACTCAAAGGTCAGAGTCGGTAAAATGATCCAAACTTCCCAACACTACTACGAATCTAAGTTCATCGTCTGTGTACTCCGGCTAAAATCTTATTTTCTCCTACAACTTTAGAATCAAGGGATCGTTTAGAGCCCTTTGAGGGTGCATTTAAATTGCATTTTGGAAGTTCAAAATCGGGGCACCAATCAAGTCCATTGTATGAAGAAAAATCCTGAAATGCATTCCTCAAAAAACATAATTTCTTTACGTCTGAAGCCAGAAAGACATGAACATCTTGGATGAAAAGGGGGTGAGTAAATTATTTGTAAATTGTTGTTCTGGAAGTGGATTTCTCCTTTAAATGGATTATTTCAGATTATTTAAAAAAAAAAATATATATATATATATATATATATATATATATATATATATATATATATATATATATATATATATATATATATACATATACATATACACACAAACACATACCTATCTCTCAGAAACAAAGAAAAGAACAGAAGGGAAAAAAATTCTAAAGCTTATTATTTTTATTTGTTATTAAGGCATTTGTGGAGAAAAATTACAGTACAATGAGTAGTATCACATTGGATGCCCATTTTGGTGGTATTCTTTAGGAACTTTGTGAAGTGTCTGTCAATATACTTTGGTTAAAATTCCTTAATGGTCATGTGGAAAAAAAAAAGAAAAGGGTGAATGGAGTGAATTGATTATCATTGTAGGGTGGTTGTGTCCACACACTGCTAAGACACATTCATATGCAAACTCCATGTAAAAGTGAAATTTGCATCTGATGTCCCCTTTAAAATATAACAAAAAAATATAATACTCACCTCTTGGAACTGCAGCTTCAATGCAGGAAGTCTGCAATTAAAACAATGAATGAGTAAAAATGCTTTCTGATTATAAATAAAAAATAGATTCAGCATTACACACCTGCAGTGGCTTGTGTGGCAAAATTTCAAAGATGTTGAGAGGATCTACAACCACCTCAGAATCATGTTCCACAAGCAACACCTGAAAAATAAAATATGCGTAAGTCTAAAGATGAATCTGAAGTCAGACAAAACAAAATCAGGTTTTTCTACCAGAAAAACAACAAAGGCAGCTCTCGAAGAAGGGAAATAAATACTCACCAATACAGTGTCTTCAGAACTTTTTAAAACTCGCGCTCTGCACCAAGTTCTTCTTACATGAGACCATATCACACATTCAGACCCAGCAGGCTTCTTCTCTGTTGCTCGCCTTAAACAGCCCAAGTCTTTAAAAATGTAAATAAAGGGAAAGAAGGGAGACTTCTGTCAGTGAACACTGCATCTCTAAAAGTCATACTACAAAATGCAAGTCACATTTAGGCTTACCTGATTGAATGATCTCAAGTGATGGTGACTCTGGTCCCTCAACAATGCATAATTGAGAATCTGTGTTGTTCATCAAGAAGCTATCTATGTTCTCTGGGGTAATACTAGGTTTAGCTCCCTCAGAGTGCTGTGGCAAAACTACAGGAACAGCTGTTGGGTCTGTCTCTTCAGCAAAAGCACACTGGTTTGTGTCTGATGGACTTGTGAAAGCTGAAACTGGTTCATCTACGACACATATGGTTTCAAGGTCCTCTTGTGCATCAGAGGGCACTATACTCACTGCATCAGGTGAGGGATCATCTTCAGTAATCATCTCGAGCGCATCAACCTGTGCTTCATTTCCAACTTTCGTACTTGTCAGTAAATCAAGCTGATCTTGTTCAGAATGTTGCATTTCGAGAACTGATGTGCAGGTTTCATTGTCAGCATGGTCAGTGTCTGAATCATGGATAACTACTGAGTCAATAGCCACAGAGGCATTGTCGGACACCAGATTTGCTCCACTTAGGAGCACAACAGATGGAGTTTCAAGATTTTTACTTTTCCAATAGCTTCTCATGGTATCACTGACAACAACACCATTGCAATCCAGCTTGACAAGGTTTGGCCTTTCAGAGTTCCCCATTTTCTCAACAATGATATTTAAAGGCTTGTCATTAATTAGCTCAAAGAATGCATCACCTGCCTCTTCAACCCAGAAACCCTTGGAAAGATCAAAACCTTCAAGCTGGCAGTCAAATGCCTGAGGGGGCACATCTGATAGCTCCGGTGGAAGTGCTTTAACGTCACTGATATTGACTTTTGCTTCATTTCCATAGTCTACAAAGGTAATGGATAGTGTGTCAAGGTCTCTAGACGTAACCTTAGCTCGATACCACAAATTGTCCTCAGTGAAAAGAGCAATGCAAGCACTTCCAACTGGCAGAGATTCCTCACTCAAAGTTTCTTCTGATGCATTGCCAGCACTCTGTAACGCATCTGAGATCTCTTGAAGTTTGTCCGATGTTGCATACTGACACCAGAAGAGCTGAGGACTTTTGATAAATGAGGTGTATCCAGTGATCAGCTGTCCAGCTGATACATCAGGGTTCTTGTATTGGGTACAGAGCTTGATTTCAGATGTTTGCTTGGCACCTAGGGTCGTAAGCTCAGCTGCTGGTGTAGCATCATCGCTGAGGGTGGATCCCAGCATTACACCATTAACATCAAGTTTCACTTCCCAAACATTCCCAGACATCTTCACAAATGTGCACATGACCTTTTCGATGTTTTGTTCAATTACTCGTTTGAAGTTGGGTGCAAGTTCTTGGTCACCACTTTCAACATTCAGTTTATGCACAGAGCAGTGGATGCTGTACCTAGGAAGCAAAGCAAATGATTGATCAAGTGGGCATATTTTTGAGGCAGGAACCGTAGCAGTGTTTCCAAAGTCAACAAATTCAACATCGATTGTGTCACCAGTGTTTTTCCTCACTGCTGCACGGTACCAGGAGTTATCTTCAGGGAACATTGCACAAACCAAGTCTCCCTCACGAATATCACTGGCATCAATGTTTGTGCACCTTGACTGGTCAGCATTCAACTTCTCCACGAGCGAATAAATGTCATCCTCATCAGTTGCAAACTGAACAAAAAAGCTACAAGGGCTATTGCAATGAGAGATGAACACCTCGGCTTCTAGATTTGGTTTTATGACTTTCACTGGGAGTGCTGATTCATTAAAAAGAGGCTGAGACTTGGGTTTTACAGCATCAGTTTTGTCAGATGGACAAGGGCAACACACATCAGCTCTATCGTTGGACTTCCTTTGTGGTTCGTGCTGTTTCTGGGAACTATGCAATGTCCCGAAATCTCTCGATGGTTCCGGTCGACCATTCGTATTGAATCCCCACTTGCTCCGTGGCTGTTTTGATTCAGCATTACCTTGTTGTGCTCCGTAACTTTCACGGGATTGCGGAACTTGATCCATGAAATCTCTCTTTGGGCCACAGGAACTTTCCTTCATATGGGTTGCCCCACTTTGTGCACTTCTGTTCTTTGAACTATATCCTTTGAATGCACTTGGCTCATTTCTGTGGATTTCACTGTGAAATTTCTGTCTGATCAGTGCATTCACTTGAGTTTTCTCATCATAAAGTTCCACCAAAAGCTTTCCACTTGGGTCTTTTGCCACAATCAAAGCAGTGAAACAATGACTGTCCGCAAAATTCCGGAACCAGCTTCCCACTTCACATGGCACATCTTCAGGCATGTCTGAGAGCCCGCATTCAATTGCTTGCACTGGGAAGGACATGATCTCTCCTGCTTCAATTGGAACTGGTAGCAAGTCTGATTTTCCAACTTCCAAGGTGTCGCCGTAATCCACAAAATTGACCACAACTGATGGTTTTGTAGACTTTATTTGGCCTCTGTACCAAAGTCCATCTGTGTATTTTGCAAAGCAAACTGTTCCAAAAGTCTGAGGACACTTGGTTGCCTCTAGCTGATGGCACAGGGAGTTGACCTTGTTTGAAAGTTTCTCAATCTCCTCTGAATTCCTGGCAAGATGGCAATAGAACTGAGTGACACTTTTCACACAGGTGACACTCACTTCCTCTTCACATCCAGTCTTGACTCCATGAGTGGAGTAATAGTAGGTGTCCAGGCGAAAGGGTGGAAGAGGAGCTTTCTTTGAAGGAGCACGGTCAGCTAGACGTCTTTGGACAAGGAGATTGCAAATGCTTTGGAATGGAGTCTCCAAGTCTACCACATTGAACACAACCTTCTGGGAGTCATACATGACAGCAAATATGGTGCATTTTAAGGGCACATTCATGGACGCTGCTGTGTCAACAAACTCTTGAAACTGCAATGTGGCTTCTGGGCTCCAGTCTAAAGCTGAGTGGGAAACTGGTTGGATCAGGTTATACAAACTGCATCGAAAGGCTTGTCCTTTCATCTTCAAGAATGCTGGAGTGATCTTTCGAAGATCCTCAACAGCAACCTTCTTTGTCTGTCCGTAGTCGACAAACAAGACATCAACATGAGGGGTTTGGTGCTTCTGAATGACCAAGGCTCTGTACCATATCCCTGTCTCAGGATGACGGGCAACACAAGCGGCTTCCAAAGGTGGCTGAAATTCACTGTGAGCATAGAAACGCTGAATGTCTTGCATTAGCACTTCTAAGCATGCTGCATTTCTGGCTTTTTGACACCAGAAGTCATTAGGACTTTCAATGTAGGAGACGGTTACCTCCAGTGAACTTCCGATTGCAAACAAGTACTCCTTGAAAGCGGATGCACTGTCCGTTATGGTGGAAGAAGTGGAAGGCGTTTGAGGCCGAGCTCCTGTTAAGAAAACACCAGATCTTGTGGCAGAACTTTCCACAAAGGTCTTTTCACTGTCTGCAAAATCTGCATTGCACAACAGCTTGCTTACATCATTTTCTCCATCTAAACTCGGATCCACTAACTGGACCATGTGAGTATCTTGATGCTTGTCTTGTACATGCAAATCAAGTACTCTGTCTTCAACGAGTCTCGAAAAGAACAATGTAGCCCTCTCGTCCCAATGTTTCATTCTGGATTTTATGCCATAGAGGGAGCACTTTACTGCCACAGCTGGCAGCTGCTGAAATCTCAGAGGCAACTGACGGAGGTTGACACAATCAACAAGCTCTGAGTTGCCATAGTCGAGGAAGTACACTTCTGCTTTTTTGTCAATTACCTTATAGACAGCCGCTCTATAGAACACACCATCTTGGGCTTTAGCTGCACAGAGGAGACCAACGACAGGCTTTCTTACCAATCCTTCAGAGCTTGCTGGATCAATGTACAGATTTCCAAGACCATTCATTAGCTGACTGAATTCATCTGCGTATCGCTGGGTTTGAATCCAAAACTTTCCAGGGCTCTCAACGTGCTGTACAACAGCCAGATGTGAAGTGTTAGGTGTGAGACTCTCGGTGAAAAAGACCGGCTTGTTCCCTTTAAGCTCAGAGTAGGTTTCATCAATGTGTGTGGTCTTGGTTGTCTCTAAAATTTTGCTCTTCTGAGATGATGGGCTCTTCTGAACAGCAAAGTCTGTAAGGGTCATGTCAGATACCAGTGAACATTTCTGTTTCAGTTCAAACAACTTGTTGATGTTTGTGTTCTCCTCTCCGTAAAGCGTGACATAGTGGACACCTTCAGAAAGGCTTTGATACTGAAACTTGGCAATTACTGTGCGATTGAGCAGGAGAGACTTTAGGTAATCGATCTGAGAAGCTGTCCATCCAATACCTCTGTCGGCTATTCCATGAAGGGAGCACACGTACGTTACGACAGGCATCCTGAAGAACTCAGGGGCAAGTGGTCTGACATTCTCAACTTGTACAAACTGCTTCTTCCCATAATCCACCTGCAAAATCTCAACCACATTGTTGGCAGACATGACCTGCTGCAGCACAGAACGATACCATTTGCCGTCATTTCCTCTTGATGCACATGGGCTGCCTAAGTTCTCAGGTCTTGCAAAATTGCATCCAACTCTTCCCTCGTAATGCAGAGTTATCTGTTCTGTTAACTTCTTCAGCTCCTGAGAGAAAACCTTAAGCTGACAGAATATTCTAAATGGATTTGTTACTTCTGTGACCACAACAGTCTCAACAGTATCGGTTTGCAGCTCTGGGTACATGTAGGCCTGCTGCTTCTCTATTTGCTCAATGATCTCAACTGGTTTGGTTCTAATGGAAGATATTCTCTGAGGTGCTCCAGTTCCACTGCTGGCCTGCAAAGATCTGGAAACAAACTCCTTGAAACGATCACTGTACAACTTCTTCGCAAAGCCCATTTCAAACATCTGTCTGGACAGGCAAGGAATATCGAGGAGGAATGTTCGATGAGGCACAAGAACATCTTGGACAGTGGCATTGACTCTTCGACCACAGAAGGTTTTCATGAACTCTAAGGCCATTGCTGACCATTTGTTTTCAGGAGACAGCGGCAGGACATTGGCAAGAACGCAGAATTCAACTTCAGGGGGAAGATAGAAAAAGTCACTTTTGCCCCATGCTAAAGTGTTTACAGTGGCACGCAGCGTTCTGCCTTCATCTATTAAAAACACGCTGTATTCGTCAGTGTCTCTGGACACTATACGGGCTCTGTACCATGTTTCATACACTCTTACAAGGCACAAGTCACCAGGGTTTCCATCCGATTCACAAAAACCCTCTCTGGGGTACTGAATCTCTTTTTTTAGCTGCTGATAAGCAAACTTTCGGTCTTGATCAAAATTCCCCCAAAACTCTACCAGAACACATGCCGGGTTTAGGTTTACTCTGGTAATGAGTACGGGTACATTTGAACCTGTTGATGGGAGTCCCGGAATAGAACACATTGTGGTTCCTTCTGCAACTCACTCACTCTAGTAGGTGTATCTAGAAAGTGAAGAGAAGAGTGAAATTTTTTTTTTAATATTGGTCCATAATCAAGGTCTACTGGTTTACAGACAAAAAAAAAAAAAAAAAAAAAAAAAAATAATTTATGGACACACATTTTCCAACCAAATGTCAAGAGGTTTTTTTGTACAACACTAAATAGGAAACATCTAACAATGTAAGACAACCAAGATCAAGATTTTAGGCTACAATTTACACTACCAGTCAAAAAGATTTTTAATGTTTTCTAAAAATAAAAAAAAAAGCCTGCCTGCCAAGCCTGCATTTATTTGATCCAAAATACAGCAAAAGCAATAATATTGTGAAATATTTTTACTATTTGAAATAACTGCTTTCTATTTTAATATATTTCAAAATGTAACTTATTCCTGTGATCAAAGCTAAATTTTCAGCATCATTACTCCAATCTGCAATAAAAAGTTGTAACATTTTACACTACACCATTCAAAAGCTTAAAGTCAGTATAATTTTTTGGTAAAGAAATTATAGAAATTAATACTTTTATTAACAAGGATGCTTTAAATTAATCAAAACTGATGATAAAGACATTTATAATATTACAAAGATTTCCATTTCATAAAAATGCTGTTTCCATTTCTAAAACTTTCTATTCATCAAAGAAACCTGAAAAAAGAACTTCCACTCAGCTGTTTTCAACAAATGTTTTTTGAGCAGCAAATCAGAAAATTAGAATGATTTCTAAAGGACCATGTGGCTGGAGTAATGATGCTAAAAATTCAGCTTTAGAATCACAGGAATAAATTACATTTTAAAATATATTAAAACATTTTTACTGTTTTGCTGTACTTTGGATCAAACAGATGCAGGTTTTGTGAGCATAAAATACTTTAAAAAAAAAAAATTAAAATTTGTTTAAAAAAAAACAAAAAAAAAAACTTTTGACTGGTAGAGTATATAAGAAAGTATTTTGGTTTTTCAAGGTTACATTAAATATAAAACTAAGGGACAGGAAACAGGATATAGTTATCATTTACCTCAAGGTACCAACTACAGTACAAAACGTCAACAGTTAAAAACAAAAAAAAAACAAAAAAAACCTAAAAAAAAACCTACCCAAGTGTAATTACAAAATGTTGAAGTCAAATCAACTGACTTTTCTCACAGGTGAGATTTGTGAGGTTACAGCCAACAGGTGCAGCTTCTGATTGCCATCACATGAAACACACAAACAGGATCACTAACAGAATATTACTGACTGATAAACAAAATATGGTTGCTCCAATTATGTAATGGCTTACATATCAAATACACTGGTCCATAAAATTAAAATGGCAACCTTAAATTTCGTATGTGGCAGTTTTAACAAACAGTTGAAAATTACCAAAAAATCACTTTAAACAAGGTAACGATAGCGTTAATAAAGCATCAGGTCTGTCAGGATGCAAGACAGCGTAAATAAAAAGCAGTGCAACTGTATTTAGGCTTATGCACAACAAAACGCAAACTTGTACGTTTAATGTTCAGCGTAGTGTCCCAAAAATTAAATTCGATTTTATAAACTCAATAATAAACGATTCAACGTTGTGAAATTCCTTTAGCAGGTTGCGAACGCCTAAAACGCGACAAAACCATTTCGACTAATGTCGATTGTTTTAAACAGCACACACTTATTAGACAAGGCCTACATGAAACATTTGTCAAACGCTCACCACTTCAGGGTATATTCCGCTTTTAGTTCAGTGTTGACCAACGACATCTTCGCTTCTTGTCAGCCGTCGAGGAGGATTAATGGTTAAGTACCGAAAAATGGATTTTCACCCCGTGATACTTTCAGAAGTTTTAGCAAACAACAAAGTTTCAGTTAAACGAAAATCAGGGAAAACGAATTACTTCTAAATCCGATACTTAAACGAAGTAATTAAGAGATACGTAACGTTAACTAAATGCCACGAATGTAGCTTTCGCGCCTCGTTCTCGCGCTTTCAGCTGATTGGTTCATTTATTTATCAGACGGAAGTTCATTAAAAGACGGAGGCAACAATATTTAACGAAGTTTAACTCCTAGTCCAATGCAAGATATTAAATTATTACCTATTAAAATTGCGATACTATAAAGATGGAGACGTTGTAATCAAATTAATTCAAAGTGAAAGAAGTTGTCTGCATTAATCAGGCTTAGTTTTTTTCACTCATCTCTAAAACAACTTTAATAATCAATTGCATAATCAAAATCATACAAATGCAGTTACTGAAAAAAACCCGCAATTACAGAAAAAATGTCTATATTTTAAAAAGTAAATATGCAATATTATATTGCTTACCAGTGAAATGTGAATCCAAAATAAAATGTTTACCAGTCAAATCCAGAGGTGGACAGTAGTGAACATTAAACATTAAAAATGTAGTATTTTCTTGTACTCAAGTAAATATTTGAATTACTTTTACTTCAGAAAAAGTAAGAAAGTACTAGATTTCTATTGCAATTAAGTAATAAATTATATTTAATATCAAACACAGAGCAGTAAAAAGTACAATATTGTGCTTTGGAATGCTGTGAAGTAAAGTTTTCTAAAGAAAAAACAAGTTTTCTAAAGATATAGAACAGACACTTGAAAAGTACTTCTAATGCAGCGTTAAAATACTTCAGTACTGTCCGCCTCTGGTCAAATCGTTATGTTCATTCTATACTTTAAATTGTAAAAACTACTGTGTACTGCTTTAGACATATAATAAAAATGTGCAAATAAGACACCAGGCAGTTATATTAAAAAAGAAAATCACTGATTTAATAAAACAAATGCTGATGAACAAATGCCATTTTATTCAATATTAACAGAAAACTCATTGGAAAAGACATTAGCTCAATATATAACAAGACTTCAGGCCAAGTAATGAACACTGTTCAACAGGGTTTTTTTTCGTAAAACAATCATTACTTAAAGTAAAGTGAGAAGGACATGGGTGCAAGACAAAATAATAGAACAATGGAGAAAAAAAAAAAAAAAGACTATTTCGGGGGGTCTGTGTTTATCCCGTACTTCTCTTTGAGAAGTTTCAGCTGCTCCTCCTTTTTCTTTGTGTCCATTTTTTGGAAAGCCTTGAAAACAAAAACAGGTAACATTAGAGTTCTGTATCACATGACATTAACTTTAATAAAGAAACTGATAATAAATAATTTGAAAACAGTCACTATATTTTTTCATTGTATGGAAAACAATGTTTTGGACATTCTACATAATATAGTTATAGAAATAAAGTTATAGGTGTTTGAAATTAATCAGAAATTAAGTAAATGACAGAATCTTAATTTTTGGTGAACATACAATGATTTCAGATACCATAAAGATAGTGTTTGAATCAAAGGCAAAAACAGTTAAACTCACCCTGTTTGCATTGTAGTACAATACAACTAAGTATCTGTTGCAGACGTTGAATCCAGAAAGGTGATCACAGGCATTTTTGGCATCAAAGATATCTTCATATACGACATAGGCTGTTCCTCTCGTTTCTGGTGTGTTCCCACTAAACAATCACAGAACAGTCAGTTACTCAGCTGTCACAACAGTCAGTTACATCTGTTATGAATAATAGTATGTAAATATGAGAAATAAACTGATACTCACACTCTGATTTGACGAATTGGCCCATACTTTCCAAAGATGTCATACATCTCCTCTGCGGTGATCTTGTAAGGAAGGTTACGAATATACAATATCCTGTTCACCTCTGGAGGTAAACGAATCTGAAACATTAGCATACACATACATGAAATGTTAGTTTCAGATTATTAAACACAAACCACATAGCCATTTAAAGAATTTAAACGTCTTCAAAGTGCTTCGAATGACTTTTAATTATGAAAAAGAATTCATGAGTTCTAACAACATGGTAAATGTTTTGACCACATTTCTACATTATAGTCCTAACTGCGTCAAATCGTAAACCACACCAAAAGCAAGAAACATATTTTTAACATACACCTAGCAATAACGTTTACTTGTTAGTATTATAGAGATAATTGATCACGTTTATACCAGGAAAACAACAATAAACACCAATATCCAATATACTGTTTAACAATTAGCCATTTTGAGCCCAACAGTATCAACATCACGGTCATTTGAACGTTTGAACCAGATCTGGACTTACATTCGCGCGTTTAGCTGCTTGCATCGCCATGGCTGGATCTTTTAAAGGAAAAAATTCAAACTTTACAACAAAAAAAAAAACCTCTTAGTTGTAATCTGTAGCAGCTAGCACAACCGAAGCAGCTGCGCACTTTGCAACGTTTGATGACGCAGTGCGATGACGTCTTTCCGGTAAGCCTGCGGCCTGGTTTGACGTCAAGCGGCGAGTCTACTCATGTTTCACTCAAGTTGTGTTATTTCATTGTAAAGCTGTATCTTTTTCTTGTCTTCACCACCTGGCAACTGTTTTAAAATGCTAAGGGATTAAAAAATAAATAAATAAAAATAAAATAAAATACATTTTACAAAATAAATAAATTAATTGTGTAATTTATGTAAAAATAAACCTGACACAAGTTGCTCTTATTGTGGTGCTCCTAGCAAAACGAGACTTATCTAATGTGAAAACTGTAAATTTATGGCATTCCGTTTTTACTGTTGTGTCATCTTTTCTAAAATATTTGTAAAAATATTTAATTATTTATTTATCTATCTATCTGTCTATCTATCTATCTATCTATCTATTTATTTATTTATTATTAATGGTCTACATCTACATACATACACAGTTGCTTTTTCTTTGATATTACTGTTATTAGAAGAAATTCAATAAACAGTTGTTAACAAAAACATTTTTTGTTCTTATGCGCAGTATTAGAGATTTTTGTTTATTAGCCAAAATGCTTTTGGGATGTTTGTTGTTTGGTTTCTATAACGGGAACAAAATAATAAATTAGTACCTTATTATTAAGCTTTTATTGCTCCTTGCCAAATGTCACATTTATCGTAGTAAACTGAGTCATATTGCAAAATGTCCAAGCTATTTATTCTTCAAAGAACTCCAAAATCTCTGAAGGCGACGGAAAAAGGTGCTGCCTTAATTTGTTATAGAATTCAATATATTTGGCCGAAATTTAACATTTTATTATTTTATTTTTATTTTATATCATTTCTAATATACAATATGACGTCTGTACATTTTTATTTGTTCTTTATTCATGTATTTTGTGTGTGTGTGTGTGTGTGTGTGTGTGTGTGTGTGTGTGTGATACATTGGCAATATAAAATGTAAATAGGTGAGAAAAAGTTATTATACAAAATATCTAATAGTTACGAATTCTTCATTTTAATAAACAGCACGGAACAATACACCAACTGAGCGGTTAAAATGTTAAAATCCACTAAATGGGAGTGAACATTTATATATTTAGCCACTCATGTCCCACGAATTCAACACTTTGCTGCCATCTAACGGACATGTTAAGTTATTACAGTTTACATTTGCTCGTAATAAAAATTTCAACGCCACCATCACATGTGATCCTGGACCACAAAACTAGTCATAAGGGTCAATTATTTTAAATTGAGATTTATACATCATCTGAAAGCTGAACAAATAACCATTGATGTATGGTTTGTTAGGACAATATTTGGCCGAGATACAACGATTTGAAAATCTGGAATCTGAGGGTGCAAAAAATCTAAATATTGAGAAAATCACCTTTAAAGTTTGTCCAAATTAAGTTCTTAGCAATGCATACTGATAATCAAAAATTAAGTTGTGATATATTTACGGTAGGAAATGTACAAAATATCTTCATTAAACATCGACAAAAGAAGAAAGAAGAAAAATCGACAATTTTGACCCATACAATGTATTGGCTACTGCTACAAATATACCGATGATACTTAAGACTGGTTTTGTGGTCCAGGGTCACATATATATGTTAATATATTGGATGAAACACGAAATTTCTAATTTAAATTTTTAAAAAAAGGTGTTTAGTTTTCTTATATCACAATTATAATTTCACTACATCAAGTGGTTGATGCTATAACATGAAAATCTGAGTTTGACTAGAAATATTCCAAGTATTTCTTCATTTTTACTTTCTCTAATGAAAATTATAGCCTTTTACATTCTTCCTTAAATTACAACACAATTCATTTTTAAAAATGACTGCATAACTGTTGCTAATATTAGTCTTGATATGTGCTGATTTACAAATGATACTGTCATTGCAGGCTTTGGTTTGACAACAAACTCCTTTCAAATCAAACTCTGACATTGAGGAAAAAATCCCATATACTCTTTTATTAGTTTAAACCACAACACAAGGAGTAGTGCAGCCATGGCATCAGGGGCACAATACATGCTACATGTACAAAATAACTTTGAAATTGGAAAAGTTTGCCATTGCATGAATTTGGTGCGGTGCCTACGTAGGTAAACATTACAATGACAAAGGTTATGCTTGTGTAAAGCTCTTGACACTGGCAGAATGTACTTTCAAATGGAGCACAGAAACGTGCGTATTTAGAAATCGAGTCGGTGCTCAAAATGTGCAGTTGGTGCAAATGTCTGGATTTAAAAAGTAATAACCTTAGGGTCAACCTTTAAAACCCTCAGTTGGAGTTCTCCTTTAAGAACAGCATGTAATAAAAAGTAGGAATAAATACAGTCTTGAACATTTTAGCTGTCAAGAACGGGTACATTTTTGAGGCAAAATCATCATTGTATATGACTTTAAACCTAAAAATGATTTTCATAAATTCATTCCATGCTCGGGCCCCACATATCTCCACACTGATATGCAATTTATTACATGTGATGACGTTCTGAAACTGCACAGCTTGTAGGTTTAATATGGGAATGTTTTTTGCGCCATAATATTCCGACCATGAGAATGAATGTACGTACTCAGTCGCTGAACTCTTCTCACGGATTACATTCGGCCATTGAATCCCTCTCATGTGATGTACATGCTACACACAGAAGGTGTAGTAAACCAGCCTTTCCCCAATCACATCTCAAATGTTTCTTTTAAATAAGGCTTGTTATCATTCTTTATGCAGGATGCAAATGAGGGAAGTACTCTTAAGGCAAACCTAATGGCATGCAAATAAACTACATTTATATTCACCAACAGTACAAGCACATTTGAAGGGGAAAGTCGGATGGACACGAGCTTATCTTTTTGTCCATCCAGACAAGTGGGTAACTCCGGAACAGTTACGATTACCATAAGAATCGGTTTGGTTGACATTACGCAGTATATGGTACACATAGCTAGCATCAGTACAATAAATAGTAGCTCGATTGAATACAGCACATCAATGATGCGCAAGCTCCAGTGGATTCAGAAGGTACTTTGCACACTCTTCACATTTTGGCAGTTAATTTAGACAACTCAATATATATGTATATTAATATTCATATAATTCTATTTGTGCATGGCATGGTCTGTATGTGTGTATGCATTTATGTTTGTGTGTCAGTGTATTTGTGTGTGCGAGGGTGTCCGTGTGGGTGCGTATGTGAAATTCGTTAGCAAAGAACATTCTCATGCACACAAGTGTTTCAAACACAGGAAGCGGATTCATTGAAAGGTAGTCCAAGCAATTTTTTTATCAGTGGAAATAGCTGCAAACTGAATGGAACATTAATCATTTGTGCAGTCCCTGGCTCTTTTTTCGAGATGCTCATTTTTGCAGGTCACACTGCAGCAGTAATACAATGGACGGGTCGCTCTTTGCTGCCTCTTTGAACTCTTCCAATGTGATCTGGTCGTCGTTGTTCTTATCCATCTTACTGAAGATTTTGTCAACCCGCTGTTCGGGCGTCAGGCCGTCCTCGTTCATCTTCATCATGATAACAGTTCCCACCATCTTGTAGATTGCCTTTATATGAGACAAACAGAACAAGTTGGGTTAAAATCTTTCGGAGAGTCAAAGGCACCATTATTTATATCCTACTCTATTTTCTGTCTCTTTCCGCCATGAGGGGGTGACTCACTCCGTATATTGAACCATGGTTCCCAACTCAAGACGACTTAAAGGGATAGACTCAAAAATGAAAATTCTGTCATTAATTACTCACCCTCATGTCAAATCAGTAAGAGCTTTATACATCTTCAGAACACAAATTAAGAGCTTTTTGACCCTGCATAAACAGCAATGCAACTGACATGCTCAAGGCCCAGAAAGGTAGTAAGGACATTGTTAAAATAGTCCATGTGACATCAGTGGTTCTATCATAATGCTATGAACCTACAAGAATACCTTTTGTGTGCAAAGAAAAGAAAAATAACAACTTTATTCAACAATTTCTTCTCTTTCATATCAGGAGCGGCGTTCTGACTCGCATGTCCATCTCTCTTAGTTCATTGTCTGTATATTCTACTTTAAATAAGTAAGGCTGGGCAAAAAATTGTAAGTCATACTCTTTAAAACTCCTCAGACATGTTTATGAAGACTTTTTAATGTACACTGTGTCTTCCTCTGCTTGTAAACAAGGCACAGCGCATCTGGGTTCTACGTCAGAACGCCGGCTCCTGCGTCAGCAGTGTCAGACGCATGCGGAAACTGACACAGAAGAGATTAAATTGTTGAGTAAAGTCGTTATTTTTGTTTTCTTTGCACACAAAAAGTATGCTCGTACCTTCATAACATTAAGGTTGAACCACTGATGTCGCATGGACTGTTTTAATGATGTCCGTACTACCTTTCTTGTACCTTGCTGTCTATGCGGGGTCAGAAAGCTCTCAAATTTCACAAAAATATTTTAATTTGTGTTCTGAAGATGAACGAAGGTCTTGGAACGATACAAGGGTGAGTAATTAATGACAGAATTTTCATTTTTGGGTGAACTATCCCTTTAAAACAAGACAAAACAAACATTGAAATAATCAAAAACAACTAAAAATCATTTTTTCTTTGAATAACTATGATTTCAACAGTCTTGAAAATCCTAGCCTAATTTTGAAAGTGAGATTTCTAGATCTGGAAAAGTCATGTAAATTAACAAAATCGTATAATTTCATGGGCATTTTTAAAATAAACGCTGATATTTTTCTAGTCATACCTAGCTTTAAAATATTTTACTGGGTAAAAATTGTGAATGTGTAAATTAATAAATTCTTAAAGGAGAAGTTCACTTCCAGAAAAAAAATGTACAGATAATTTACTCACCCCCTTGTCATCCGAGATGTTCATGTCTTTCTTTCTTCAGCTGTAAAGAAATTGTTTCTTGAGGAAAACATTTCAGGAATTCTCTCCATATAGTGGAATTCTATTGTGCCCGCGATTTTAAACGTCCAAAATACAAAGCAGCTTCAAATGGCTCTAAACAATCCCAGCCAAGGAAGAAAGGTCTTATCTAGCGAAATTATTGGTTATTTTACAAAAAAAATTAAAATTTATATACTTTTTAACCTCAAAAGCTCATCTTGTCTATTCTCTGCGACGTGCATGCGAACTATCCAGGTCAATACAGTTAGGGTATGTCAAAACCATCTCATTTTCTCCTCCAACTTCAAAATAGTCCTACATTGCTGCAGAAGTAGCGACCCAGTGTTTACAAAGTGAACATGCAAAGAAGATCAAATGCCCTTTGCAAAAAAAGGTAAAACAGCGATGTAGGACGATTTTGAAGTTGGAGGAGAAAATAAGAAGGGAGTTTTTCGACCTTTCGACCCTTTGAGGTTAAAAAGTATATAAATCATAATTTTTTTACCAAAATAACCAATCGTTTTATTAGATAAGACCCTTCTTCCTCGACTGGGACCGTTTAGAGCAGGGGTGCCCAAACTCGGTCTTGGAAGGCCGGTGTCCTGCAGAGTTTAGCTCCAACTTGTCTCAACACACCTGTCTGGAAGTTTCTAGTATGCCTAGTAAGACCTTGATTAGCTGGTTCAGGTGTGTCTAATTGAGGTTGGAGCTAAACTCTGCAGGACACCGGCCGTCCAGGACTGTGTTTGAGCGTCACTAGTTTAGAGCCCTTTGAAGCTGCATTTAAACTGCATTTTGGAAGTTCAACCTTGTGGGCACCATAGAAGTCCACTTTATGGAGAAAAATTCTCAAATGTTTTCCTCAGAAAACATAATTTCTTTACAACTGAAGAAAGAAACACATGAACATCTTGAATGACAAGGAGGTAAGTAAACTATCGGTACATTTTTGTTCTGGAAGTAAACTTTTAAACCTTATGCAGTAAATCGCAAAAACTGGAAAAGTCTATTACAATTGAAACAATTCAAGAATAAGAATTCATTTTAGTTATTTACAAGTAAACAAGAGAACAGCCTGAATCGAGTACCTCAATGATCTCAAGCATCTCAACTCGTGTGATTTTGCCGTCTCCATCCAAGTCGTACATGTTAAAAGCCCAGTTGAGTTTCTGTTCAAAGCTGCCTCGTGATGTGATGGACAGGGCACAGATGAACTCTCTGAAGTCGATGGTGCCATCTCCATTCTTGTCGAAGGTTCTGAAAGCGTGCTGAGCAAACTTTGATGCATCACCGTAAGGGAAAAACTGAAAAAGAGGAAAACAATGCAATTAATCAATGTATAATCAATATTGTTTTCATTGATAATACATATTTATTGTTAATCATATTAGTAAAATGCTTTTAAAATGGCAAAAGCCTGGTCCGTATTGACAAAAGGATAAAAATCAAAATCAATTTCAAGCTGCTCTTCATGTAAGCAAAATCTCAAATATTAAAGGGATAGTTCACCCAAAAATGAAAATTCAGTCATTAATTACTTACCCTTATGTCGTTCTAAACCCGTAGGACCTTTGTTCATCTTCAGAACACAAATGAAGATATTTTTAATGAAATCTGAGAACTTTCTGACCCTGCATAGACAGGAACGCAACTACCACGTTGAAGGCCCAAAAAGGTAGTAAGAACATTGTTAAAATAGTTCATGTTACATCAGTGGTTTAACCTTAATGTTATGAAGTGTGCAAAGACAACAAAAATAATGACTTTATTCAACAATTTCTTCTCTTCCGTGTCAGTCTTTAACGTATCGGTGAAGTTGTAAAGTTGTTATTTTTGTTTTTAATCACAGATGTCACATGGACTATTTTAATTATCTGCTTACTAGCTTTCTGGGCCTTGAATGTAGTAGTTGAGTTGCTGTCTATGCAGGGTCAGAAAGTTCTCGGATTTCATCAAAAATATCGTTACTTGAGTTCAGAAGATGAACAAAGGTCTTATGGGTTTGGAACAACATGAGGGTAATTAATGACAGAATTTTCATTTTGGATGAACTATCTCTTTAAATCCCTGAGCTTGACCAAATTGTACTAAAGTGATTCAAATTGACATTAAAGACATTTAAATTTTAAATAAATGTGGATATATCTTTCAAAAACATTCAAAAATCTTGTTAACTTCAAACTTTTCAGCAGTAAAATGTATATATATTTTCTTTCGTTTGTCAGAAATGCTTATCCTGCTTTATTTTAGTGCTGCAGGGCAACTATCATTTTATTGCATGAAGCTAAAAACAGGAACTTCAGAGAGAGGACTATGAATGCAGGAGATTTTAGAGGGGGGTGGGTCGGTGAGAATAAGTATGCGTGTGCTAACTAAGGCCATCAACGCCCAGTGCAGTGCCTGCCTCTTTGCAGAAGAGGGCTGCAATGCGGACGTGAGCAGTGTAATCGGTCTGTGCCACTACGAGAGCAGCACACAGCTCCTCTTTGAAGGGGGCATCATTCTCCTTCTAATACTGTTACCCTCTCAAAAGGGCAAAAATTTCATTCACCCGTTCCCAATGCAGTCCCAGCCAAAGAACTATTTGTCACCTATTGTGCCCAAAACACCACTGATTTCCAATCTAATGAGCAACAGGGGGGGATAAAGGGTTTTTATGCCGACGCCAAGCTGCAGAGACTCAAGTAAAGTGAAGATTTATAGGCTCCACTGACAAGAGATATAATATAGCATGTTTTATAAGCCAAAAAGCAATTGTATATATACGTGCAGGCCTTTTCTGAGCAAAATCAATAGCTGAATTGCAACTTTTACAGTGGCTTCTCGGACATCTAGTGATAATGTTTTTAAACGTTATCTTACCTCACATTTGAGTGTAGTGTTATTTGGCTGCTAAATATTAAACGAAGGAATCACTGGAGTGTGATGACAGAGCAGAACTAAGCTAATAATAAATTCTGAGCACTTAGGAACAGATGCCATGCTCAAAGACTGGGAAATGAGATTCTCATATTTTTCACCAAACTAGAGAAAAGAGTGTGTGAGTGTGCACCAAATGTGCTGCAAGGACAGCAAAACCTAAAATCACTTACATAGTGGGGAGCAGACAAAGTTCCTCATGGATTGGACCAGTCCAAACACAATAATAAACATACTAAATAACATATATTTAAATATATATATATATATAAATGCAGAAATGTGTGTGTGTTTAGGGACTGGAATAGATAGAAAATGTCATTAGTCCAGTATAAATGCATAGTGGAAAGTCTTTTCTCATTATTTCAGGGGGTTCAGGAAGGTTAATGATGGAGTTGAATATTTCATAGTACTCTATAAAGATGGATGAGATATTTTTCAGGAGCTGGCAGATTTTCCAGAATGTGTTATTGAGAAAAGATATTTTTCATATCCTTGAATTATATTCTTCTTCATTTTTCACTGGACAAGAGGGTCCAAATGTCATGACATAACATCATGTTTACGCTAAACAAATATCTTTAAAACAAGATACATTTACATTTACTAACAGTATATATATATATATGTAGTTAATAGTTAACTTTCAACTATTTTTCAACTATTTTTGAATCATCAGTCATCAAAGCTTTTTTACTTTTTTTTTTTTATTTTGTACTTTTTTAAATTAGTCTTCCCATTAACGCCATTATATTGTTCATTCAGACTGATTAGCGAATGCACAACGCACACAAACATAAGAGACGGGACTTATCGCATCAAACGATCATAACCAGTCATCTCATGATGGAGGCGCTGCCTCCTCTCACGCGACTTTCCCCCATTCATTCTGAATTACCCCCCAACAAACTCACCACACACTTTAGGGGGGACTGTTAAAACTCAGTGGACTCAGGGGAGGCGAGAAAGATGTGGACTGTTTTAAATAAATGTTTGTAAAAATTTTCAGTGTAACCCAAATTAACATTCATTCATCTTTTCACACTGAAGAGCCGGGGTGTGAAAACTTTTTGAATTTGAAGATCAGGGTAAATTTTACTTATTTTGTCTTCTGGGAAACATGTAAATCTTCTGTAGTTTCTGAAGGGCAGTACTAAATTAAAAATGATATTTCGACAAAATAAGAAAAAATGTACAAATCTTAATTCTGTTCAAAAGTTTACACCCCTGGCTCTTAATGCATCATTTTTCCTTCTGTGTGTGAACCTTCTGTAATAGTTGCATATGATTCCCTCAGATGGATCTCCAAATCATATCGTCATTGTTGGAAAGGGTTCAAATACACAAAAATGTTGAAAAACCAAAAGAATTTGTTGGACCTGAAGGAGTTTTCTGAATAACAGCAGGCAGTTCAGGACAAACGAGGGACTCATGAACAACTATCACTAAACAAAAAAACAGCTGTGGATCATTCAGGTAACAACACAGTATTAAGAATCAAGTGTATGTAAACTTCTGAACGGGGTCATTTTTATAAATTCAACCATTATTTTCTCTTGTGGACTAAATGTAAATGTCTTTCATGTTAAATATCTTACTCAGGTCAGTACTAAATTAAAAAAAAAAAAAAAATTTGTATGATCCCTCTTTTTTGGTAAAATAATTGACATTTTGCAGAATCTGCAAGGTGTATGTAAACTTTTGACTTCAACTGTATATCCTAAGCACACTGCAGATATACTTGAACGCAAGACACCAACTCACAAACCCACAAGCTGAGGTTGATGAGACGGCAATGGTCTCTGATCTCATCAGAACCCAGCCAGCACAAATTCAAATGATCGAACACAGCGCCACCCTGTGAAGATGCAGAGTGCTCTCATATATCAAAGAGTTCACACACTGTCAAACTCCTCCAGAAAGCAAAAGCCCTCTGGGATAGCATAGGTCCGGTCATAAGCCCCTGCCAGACTGGCACTGGGTGGAGAAAAGAGAGCTGAGACAGGAAGTAATGCACACTGTGATGTACCCTGTACACATGCAAAATGATTCTCTCATGGGGCTGGTCCTTCTGCTCCATATGGCCTTGCCCTTCACCAAAGTAGAGGAGAGCAAAAGAAAACAAACAAAGTGCAAGTCATGAAGAACTGGAGAACTGCTGCTGTGCAGCACGACCCCCTCCCTAAGTTCTTCCGTGCAAATCTGGCAGGTTATGAAATGTTTTGTTATGTAAAAGAGAGAGTTTTTTTTAAAATAACTATCTAGGGCATGGCTGTGTGAAATTCTCAGCTTTCACATGACATTAATACTTTTCTTTTTAGCACACTCAAATGGAGAAATAAATCTTCACATGTATACTCTGTCAGCGGATATGCTATCACATGGGAATGCCACCTGATCAAGATCCAAGTCTCTGATGAGTACATAAAAGAGAACAGTAATTTGCCATATTCAAAACAATGCAGAATATCATATCTGACCCTGGACCACACACCAAAGTAGCATGGGTATATTTGTAGCAATAGCCAACAATACATTGTATGGGTCAAAATGATTGATTTTTCTTTTATGTCAAATCTTTAAGATATTAAGACCATGTTCCATGGAAATATTTTGTACATTTTCTACTGTAAATATATCAAAACTTAATTTTTGATTAGGAATATGCATTGCTAAGAACTTTATTTGAACAACTTTAAAGGGGATTTTTTTGCGCCCTCAGATTCCAGATTTTCAAATAGTTGCATCTTGGCCAAATATTGTCATATCCTAAAAGCTTATTTATTCAGCTTTCATATTATGTATAAATCCCAATTTTATATTAGCCTGTTTGTGTTTTTTATAATCTTGTTTTACAGGAAATTGGTTGTGTTAAAAGAAACTAAAAATTACAGTTCCAGAAAGTACCACAGTAATAAACAAGTCATGCAACTTGTGTAATGCACTACATTTCAAAGTTTGGGGTCAGTATGATTTGTTTTTTTAAGCAAAATAATACTTTTAGTCAGCAAGGTTGCATTAAGCTGATAAAAAGTGACAGTAAAGACATTTACAATGTTACAAAAGATCGCACAAATGGTATTTACAGTCCGTATACCATATTTCCTTAATGTCTTGTACCTTCGACGGGTGTTAAATATGGTCACGTGGATGGGAATATGCATGGAAATGATATGCAGATAAGATTATAAATAGTAAAACAAGACATCGTAAGCTCCATATATGGAGATTTCAGAGAGCAGACGGGGTGGAGATGCATGTACGTACAATCTTTCCCTGACTGGGATTTATAATGGGATTTTTGCAAAGGTTCTGGCATATACATGGTTTTATACATCTGAAAACATCTGTGCCTACACTTTTAGGATTAAATCTACTGAGAGTTTTATAAATGAGGCCCCTGGGATGGTAACTGAAACATTGTGGGTTGGAACCCTGCTTCATTAGCTACCATTATGTCTGTGAGACATTTAACCCCAAACTGTTCCAGGGTGACTGTCTCTGTAATAAAAAAAATCACTTTGTCTAAATAGATTTGCTAAATTAATAAAAGTAAATGAGTGAGAAGAGCACGATAGAAGCTAAGAGAGACTCCCTGTGAGAATACAAGGGTGAGAGAGACAACCTGCCCTTACACAGCTGTTGAATTAAACTGATGTAGGGTGTGAGGCAAACTGCACGATCACAGAAACGCCCTGCAGACAGAGTCCAGCCGCTAAAAGCCTGCGTAATCAGAGCACAAGCTGATGCCAGCCTCTGCCCCGTCTCAGCATCCCTGTCATACAGCTCCTAATGCAGGCCATTTAACAATGCAAAAGTCATGGATTTTTCATCCAGGTGCAGCCTAGGATATCACAGTATCTGAACCTATTAAATGTGCACAGCAGAATCTAATATGAATATGCCTGAATATGCAGAACAGCGCAAACAACAGTGGAATGAATGAAGCATCATTTACTGTTTATTGTCTAATTTACTTGACTTCATTTGACAGATGCTTTTAAAAGAGACCTACAATATGTTATATAAGTCTCACCTCCAAATACCCAACAGATCATTTATTATATCATTTTGAAAATGCCTACTTAGAGTGAAAGCTGTTTTTGTGCATGTCCCTTTAAATGCAAATAAGCTGCTGCTCCCCGCCCCCTTTTCCAGAGTAGGGCTCTGTAACTTGTACCTCTGATATTCTGCCAAAAAACATCTGTTTGGTTGTGATTATCATGTCTGTCACATTGAAATCATGTATTTTAAAGCCATATCAGTTTAAACTTCCAATATACGGTTTTCTGAGCGCACACATCCAAAGCACATGGACAGAAAGTGGCTTTCACATAGCATGTGAGTACTAAACTCTTTCATGTCTTATTGTGCTTAAACAGAGTTACAAAAACAGTCGGTTATGTCTGTAAAGGTAAACAGTTGGGAAGAAATCGCATTTTTATATTAGATCTGTGTGGCGGCAGCGTAATATATAGTAAATAAATCAATAAATCCACTGCTCTCTTGTCTCCTCTGAGGCTGGGACTCAAAATAGTGTTTTGTGGTCGTCTGTACAGCCAACGACAGAATCGTTAGCATTGTTTACTCAAACTTTTGCCATGGAATTGGAACTGGTACACCAATGGCGGCGCCATGGGTGGAAACGTGCAGAATAAGGGGCAGTAATATTATAATGAGATCCACTTTCTACATCACTGGAGGAGCAAAATCTGACTAGCTGTTTTTTTACAAGCTTGCAGAGAAAGGCTTACCAAAAAAATTTACTGGGTTGATAGATACACCGGGGACCCAATTATAGCAACTCAAACATGGAAAAAGTCAGATTTTAATGATATGTCACCTTTAAAACACATTCAAGGCATAACTTCTTATAGATGTGCAAAACTACATATTTTCAAAATCTATTTGTCTATTCTTTTCTTTTTTTAGCATAACTCAAAATTAATATCTGTACATATATTGGACAAATTCACTTGCATCAATTCAAATTTAGCTTTAACAACCTGAATTTTTCTAAAATGCCATTATCTACAATAGTGATTTATTGGTATTAATAGGCCAGAATTTTCATATCTTTAACTAATCAACTTTACTAATTGATTAGTCAACCATCATGACACTTATAATGACTTTATTAGTATGTGTGTTACCGGCGAGTCAAACCCATTTCTGTGGTATTGCTATTGATACGCTCTACTAGTCAAGCTATAGGAACTGAAGACAACACTGCAGGCATAAGTGTGCTCAGCATGAAATACTGATTCAGATTCCTCTGCTTGCCATCAAGACATGCACCAAAAGCACATTCCTACAACATCTAAGTCACCATGCAAGCTGTCATCACTGTCATCACACATATAAACCTCCACAGTGAGCAAATGAGAGACAGCTGTTGAGGGCTCAGCATGCAGTTCAAATCAACCCGGCGTCTACAGCAGGTCTGACCTCAGCGGTGATAATACTAACTGGGTGGATGGTAATGCCTGAGCTGGAAGATTGCCATATTTCTCAACAAAACACACGCACATACACACACCTAAATGCACTGTATAGTGGTCAACACAATTAGACGACTACTGAAAAATTGTGGCAGCACTCAGTTTGACTATCATAATCAATAAGTTTTGTCTGTTTATTTTAGCTGATAGGCTCTTCATGAGAATACCTTTCATGGATACCACATTCTCAAGCCCTTTACTAGTGATTATTCTGAGTTGGGTACTGCAATTAAGAGCCACTAAAATGTGGGGTTTTTTTGGCCAGAGTACACTATAACTATAAAATGCATTTTTGCAAGTGGTGTAATTACAGCATCTACCAGTAGGGGGTAACAGTGCCATGCTAACCAGCCGAACTTTAACACTTTCAATGCAACAAATGCCACAAGAGTACAACCTACCAAACCTACCAAAAAAGACAGCAACCATTAAAAATAGTGTTTCTTTCAGTTTCATGTTAGTATTGTTTATATACTATTACAGGGCTTTAAATGTGTTTTTATTTTTTAATTTTCAGGTTTTTTTTTTTTTTTTTAGTTGTAGTCAATATGTATTTTTTGTAATTTTATTACTTTTTAAATTCAGTTTTAGTAATCTTCAGAAGGAAACATGATGCATTAAGAGCCGTGGTGTGAAGATCAGGGTAAATTTAACTAATTTCGTCTTCCTGAAAACATGTATCTTTTGTAGCATCTGAAGGGCAGTACTAAATGAAAAAATGTACACATCTTTATTCAGTTCAAAAGTTTGCACCCCCCGACTCTTAATGCATCGTTTTTCCTTCTGGAGCATCAGTGAGCGTTTGAACCTTCTGTAATAGTTGCATATGAGTCCGCCAGTTGTCCTCAGTGTGAAAAGATGGATCTCAATATCATACAGTCAATGTTAGAAAGGATTCAAATACACAAAAAATGCTAAAAAAAAATCAAAGAATTTGTGGGTCCTGAAGGATTTTTCTGAAGAACGGCAGGCAGTTTAACTGTTCAGAACAAACAAGGGACTCATGAACAACTATCACTAAATAAAAAAACAGCTGTGGATGATTCATGTAACAACACAGTATTAAGAATCAAGTGTATGTAAACTTTTCTATGGGGTCATTTTTATAAATTCAGCTGTGGACTGTATGTAAACATCTTTCATGTGAAATATCTCAGGTCAGTACTAAATAAAAAACAACAACATGCATTTTGTATGATCCCTGCATTTTGCAGATTCTGCAAGGTGTATATAAACTTTTGACCTTGACCGTTTTTAACATTTTTTTCATCTAATATTTATATTTTATATTTTATCAGCTTTATTTTAATTAAAGAAAATGTTTTAACAGTTACAGCTAGTTACAACATTAACAACACTGGTTTATTGGAATTGTTGTTCTATGACCTAGATTTCACAGGTGGGTCATTCTATAATTAGGGGTACATTTAGAATTTAACAATGTGAAGAAAAGTTTTCCTGTTTTCCAAAAACCCAAACATGACCTTACATAGCTGCTTTGAAACAATATTGTATAAAGTGCTATATAAATAAAGGTGAGCTGTAGGAATATGTGCATAAAATACCATCTATGTTTGCTACTGTCCACCATGTTACCATTACTGCGTAACACAGTTGACAGGTAACTTAGTTGACATTTTTAGTGTTTTTGGCCTATACTCAACATAGAAACCTAGAACTACTGAGCATATGGTATGTTTAGAAATATATTTTCATAAACAAAACATAAGTTTTAGTTAAATTGTCTTGTTAAAATTTGCAGCAATAATACTTGTGTAACACTGTTGATAGTCAGTTAATCCACTCTTGACACAGGTTTGCTAGTTTAACCAATATTAGGGGAAAGAGAGAGAACAAAACTTCTAGTGTTTCATCCATGTGCTTCTAAAGGAAATATCATACTGTGCAATTATGCACGAATGGGACAAACCATTCCATTTTGAGGCGGCGTGTTCTAGTGGGTAACTTAACTGACAATGGTTTTTCATGCGCCAATAAAACAAGTTATATCACAATAAATACGTATTATTTTTGAAGCGCACACCCAAATGTCTTGCTAACCTAATCTAACTGAAGGCAAAAATATGAAATTAATTTATATTTGAGGTCATTTTCATGCTTAAATGCAGAGTAGAATGAGCAATTTTACAAAACTGGACAGCTGAATATCAGAGTTGTATGTGATATAAACATAATTTTTGAACAAACAATATGGCTTTTTCAACATATAGTAGTGTGATTTTTAAAAATATAATTGTGTACTAGAAAATTAAGCATTGGGGCTTTATACTGATAAAAATATATTAAAAATATACTTCATAGACATGAGATGTACCCACAATTATAGAATGCCCCAGGTGAAATGTGTAAAGTCTGTGCAAATACACATAATACAAAAAATGACATTAAAAACACATTCACAACCTCCATCTTGTCCCAGCTGCCTTGATTTAGATAAACAGATAGTCTGGGCCCAAACTCACACTGGCTGACTGAGAAGTTTGCATGTCAGGCCTCACTGTTTTGAAAGTACAATGTTTTCTCCAGGATGAAGTCAACTTAAGAATGATTTATTTACAGTTGTCTGTCAGCACAACAAAAAGACTCTCTGGAAATCTGGTCTCTAAATTTATCCTTTTCAAGTATCGTCACTGAAAACATTAAAGCTAAACCAAAAACTTACCTAACTAACACTTCTCCTTTAAAGATGAAAAATGACCCAGTTTGTCACAGAATATTATACTTCACAACACAAGAAAATGAATTACACATGACTGTTTCTCATCCACTCCTCTATACGAGAACATTTTAAAAGCCTCCTTCTTCCTTTACAGCAAAGTGCTTCTCTCCAAGCCCATGAATCATGAATAAACAATGTCCTATAATTTATGCAACCTTTCCTTTCCTCCCAACATACACAAGTTACTTCACGACAGGCCAAGGAAAGCGTTCAGAAGGTGAATGCCACATCGACATGATGTCATCCTCCTGCTGAGAAACGAGCGAAGTTAAAGAACTCTCTTATTCAGCAAAAGACAGCGTGCCATCTGCACTACGTTTAGATTAGCATGATAACGAGCAGCGCTAGGCTCAGATATGGATTATGTAAACTGACAATGGCGTGCTGTTCAGGGTTCAGCCTGCTTTTACACTTGTGTTGGAGCTACAAAGCAAATTCAAGCTCCTCAGATCAACTGTACCTATTGAATTGCTAATAACTGTCTAATTAGCCTAGGAATGATAGAGTTGTAATGACATGTTATTGCAAAATATATCTAATTACACATTTCTGGGACATAGTTCACATCCTTACATATCTATCTGGAGACATTTCATGCAAATTAGCAAATAAGCTGTTTGCACATCTCCTAAGAAGACTTGTACTTCTTCGTAGTCTATAAAGTTTATGGTTTGGTTCCCAAAGCCATGTTTGAATTGCCTGGGGAGGTTCATATTGGCATGGCAATTGCAATGTAATTTCATGCGAGTCATGATACAGATTAACCCAGTGGTTTATCTGGATTTCCTCAGTTTGTTGTAGTTGCACTGTAATGCTTGATGTGATTAGTGTGCTTGATGTGTGCAAGCAGTGCAACTATGAAAATTACATTTTCAGTGGCCAGCAAATCTCCAGCGACTGCTCCAAAGCAACATTTTCAAACCTGAATAGACATTGGGTTGCCTGAATGACTAATCAACTATTGGTTCTTAAAGGGACAGTTTGCCCAAAAATGAAAATTCTGTCATTAATTACTCACCCTCATGTCGTTCCTAACCTATAAGACCTTCGTTCATCTTCGGGACACAAATAAAGATATTTTTTATGAAATCCAAGAGCTTTCTGACCCTGCATAGACAGCAACACAGCTGATACGTTCAAGACCCAGAAAGCTAGTAAGAACACTGATGTCCATGTGACATCAGTGGTTCAATCTTCATTTTATTAAGTTACGAGAATAGTTTATGCGTTTGGAACAACATGAGGGTGAGTAATTATGGACAGAAGTTTCATTTTTGGGTGAAGTATCCCTTTACAGGAGCCCAGAATAAATTAAGCTAGCAGTCAGACAGAGTCCAATAAAATGGAGCACAATGAAGGGGCCTCAAGACACCTTTTTAATTTTTGTTTTTATGAATATATTTAATTATCTACAATAATTTGACCAAATGTGACAGCAGAGACTTTAGTTTTAAATAAATGCATTTCTTTTGAACTTTCAATTCATGAAAGAATCATGTACTGTATCATTTTGAATCCACAAAAATATTAAAGGGTTACTCCACCCCAAAATGAAAAATTTGTCATTAATCATGGGGTACCATGTCGTTCCAAACCCGTAAAAGCCTTTTTTCATCTTCGGAACACAATTTAAGATATTTTGAATGAAATATTCTTGAATTGAAATATTCTTTCCGTATTCTCAACGCTTCATAAAATTCGTATTGAACCACTGATGGCAGATGGACTATTTTGACCTTGTCTTTCATACTTTTCTGGGTCTTGACCATGGTATTTACCTGCCAGTCAATGGGACAGTCACAAACCTCCCAGTTTTCATCAAAAATATCTTAAATTGTGTTCCGAAGATGAACGAAGCTTTTAGGGGTTTGGGGTAAGTGATTAATGACAAAATTTTCATTTTGGGGTGGAGTAACCCTTTAAAGGAGAAGTCCACTTCCAAAACAAAGATTCACATATAATGTACTCACTCCGTTGTCATCCAAGATGTTCATGTCTTTCTTTCTTCAGTCGTAAAGAAATTATGTTTTTTGAGGAAAACATTTCTGCATTTCTCTTCATATAATGGACTGATGTGGTGCCCTGATTTTGAACTTCCAAAATGCAGTTTAAATGCGGCTTCAAACAATCCCAAATGTGGCTGTAAACAATCCCAGCTGAGGAAGAAGGGTCTTATCTAGCGAATCGGTTATTTTCATTAAAAAAATACAATTTAAATTTCTTTACGACTGACAAAAGAAAGACATGAACATCTTGGATGACAAGGGAGTGAGTGAATTATTTGTAAATTGTTGTTCTGGAAGTGGACTTCTCCTTTAAGCAGCACAACTGTTTTCAACATTGATAATAAATGTTTCTTGAGCAGCAAATCAGCATATTAGAATGATTTATGAAAGATTATTTGACACTGAAGACTGAAGTAATAGTTGCTGAAAATTTTGCATCAATTTTGCATCAAAATGCAAAAGTTACATTCATCTTAAAGGGACAGTTCAGCCAAAAATAAAAATTCTGTCATTATTTACTTACCTGTAAGACAACTCAGTCAACTCAGGACTATTTTAATAATGTCCTTACTACCTTTCTGGACCTTGAACATGTCAGTTGCGTTACTGTTTATCCAGGGTCAGAAAGCTCTTGGATTTAAACCAAATATCCTAATTTGTGTTCTAAAGAAGGTCTTACAGGTTTGCAACGACATGAGGGTGAGTAATTAATGACAGAATGTTCATTTTTGGCTGAACTATCACTTTAATATACTGTATGATTATACAGCTGCATGCTGTTGCCAGTCCAAACTAACCTTTCAGCCTAATACATTCTTCCTATGATCCAGTGTATCAGAGCAGCTTCAGATAGCCCTTAGGCCTCTACAGCGTGATGCATTTAAACAAGCAGATAATAAGGTCTCAAAGGAACAGAACTAAGTTAACGCAATATCCTGAAAAGGCGGGTTAGCACCACAAGTTGACTTCACTAACACAGGGGTCATGGATAATCACCCTCCCCCCTGCACCACTGATTGAATTATATGGGCAATGTGCCCAAGGGATAATTGAGCTTGGCTGGCACTACCCTTTCATTACTACAACAGGCCCCAATAGCATTCACTTCGGATCTGATTCTGAATGGGAAGGAAAACAAACAGTTAATTTTCATGAACGGTCAGGGCCGATTTAAAGACCAATAGAGTGCCGGTGCAATGCAATTTCCTTAATTCTCTCAGAATGACAGATTTGCTGACGTTTCTAAGAACTGCTTTTTTTAGTGCAATCAAACTTTTGATTTAAAGCTGAGCACGTAATAATTTTGGCATTTGTAATGAGGAGTGAATCAACGGCCCTCATAAACCATAACAGTTCTGCTTCAGTGAACGTTCACAACTAAAATCAAGAAAACGATCAATTCACCCTAATGCTTCTTGAGCTGCTACTTTGTCACATTGTGTTTGTTTATAACTATTTTTTACACTCTGCAATTCCATTTGCCCTTTGTAGAGTGGCTGCAGAGGAGTGATTGAGGTTCAGGACTGGTAATCCAAAGGTTGTACGTTCTGACCCCAGTGGGAGTGACCTTTGAGCTGGAGAGAGCCGCTGTGCCCGTGAGCAAGGCACTTAAACCCTAGGTGAATATGTCAGATAAAAAGAAAAATAGGAATCACAAGCCCCCTTTCACATGTTCAGCCAATCAAAGCCCTCTTCTGAATGATGTATGATGCATTCACATCCCAACTGACCATAGATCACAGGCAAGCACAGCACTCTGCCGGCAGGAGACCCTGAGGTGACATTGGAAAGAGAAGCACTGGGCTGCTGTAGTGACCGCCAGCTAATCAAGAGAAACATCAGAGCATTTTCCAGCCGCTCAGCCATCGCACGTCACAAGAAGTCATGTGGGGGAGACAGCGGTCAACACATGTATGCATATGCTAGCCTTTAAGTGATAGTAAAGAAAATGTTCTCCAATAGACGCAATGTGTTTGCGCAAAGGGTGGGAGGGCAGCAGGGATAAAATTAAATTAAATTAAAAAAAAGGTCATTCATGTATAATAATAACAACACTAATAATAATAATTTTTCTAATCTTTTTTTTGCTTGTGCTGACCAACAAAGCAGTCTTAGACATATTATGTAAAATCACATATGTTTTCAAGTAACTAAACTAGGATGGCAGGTGAAGATGCCTTCCTCATATCCAGACATGCCCATTTAATCATTAAAGAAATTTATTTCAATGTATTTACCTCAAAGTCTTTCATAAAATGTCATGAAAAGACATAGTACACCTGAAAATGTGACAAATGAAACCGTTTACACTGTGTTCACTGGACATTGTTCTGTTGGTTTTAGCATCCTGATTGGCCCAATACAACAACACTGTCTCAACCAATGGTGTTTTGGGGTGGGACTATCTGTTTGATTGTCCAATGGAAAACATAGGGTGTGTTTGGTTTGATGCATCATTTTTGCAATTCAGTTTGGTGATGCTAGCAACAAAAATACACAATTCAGCTCAAAATTAGTTAGTTAGATATGCATAAGCTGTATCTGTTCTAATTAATTTTATTAATAGGATTTTTCCACCACTGCTTAGACCTCTGACCCTGTGCGTACCACTGATACACTACTGGTTATGACTCAAGAGCATTACTTCTTTTTTGATATTATGTTCATTCTGCAAAATTAAGTACACTGTCATTATCTAAAAATAAAGCTGAATGTTTTTTAAAAACCCAATAATAAAGCCTTTTTAATGTGTGAGTCATACACCGCCTGTGTGAGACCAACAACTATTCTTGTAAAAAAGCCATTATGATGATGATTATTATTAAATATATCAATGTGAAAAAATGCTAATGAACTGATAGTCTGGATTTATGATAATGATGCTAGAAATACGAAAAGAATGCAGCTGAATAATAAGCCTTGTTATCCCTGATAGGTCATCTTACAAGAACTGTGGATAGGGAATAAGATGGCGTCCTATTGATCGCAGGGAAGCAATTTGTCTCCTTCTCCAAGACAACCTTGTGTGACACCGAGGTCCTCCATCTTCTCCACAAAGCTATCATTAAACAAAATGGATACTTCAATAAATCCAGATTACGTAGGTCATTCGTTATCGCATTCTGACAAGAGGGACGCTTCCACTTGTCTGCTACTGTACGTAAACACATATGGACAGTCGTTCATGTCATATCTGACATTAAGGATCCTTTTGGTCGGTTTCACTTCGTTAATGAAATCTGATTTAACGGCAAAAACCATGAATCAGAACATTCGTTTTTTTCTTCAAACATCATCACACCATGTATGACAGAAGATCACTGGTGATGCCAGTTAAAATTTTAAACAAAGGAGGATCAAAATTTCCTCTTGTTGTGTGTACTTTTCTGTACTGAGTATTTAAGTCTATATTTGACAGACAATCTAATAAAACACAAGAAGGGATGAAAAATTCCCATGATGCAGTTAAAGTAACATGCTATTTAAAGTGATGTCTCCTTTGTGCTAGAAACAAAGCACTAGAAACTCTAGAAGCCTGCTTTGATTTTTCTGGCATCTTTGTGCACACAAAACAAGTGCAAAAAGAAACAGGTCTAGACAGCCTATGCATGTCTGTCATGCTCAGCATGGGAAAATGAAAGTGCACTAATTTTAGAAAATCTGCTGGTTGTGACTGCAATTGGAAGTCAACTTCAGTGATGTGCCTGCTGTAACAGACGGTGTGTGTGTGTGTGTTTAACTGTGTGGTTGATCAACAGAAGAGGGCAGTGACACACTAACATAAAATAACTTTTAAACAGCATCAAATGCATTGATGAGCAGTTTTAGTACTTGTGTTGATGCATTTCCTATATAAATAGACATTTCAACGGAACATTGCAAGAGTATACACCTTTTTCCTGAGTAACCAATGAGCGGCACCATGAAGGATTCTAACTTCTGTTTGGGTGCTTTCATGTTCCAGTCTCCATAGAAATCCATGTTAAAACGGGGTAAAAATTGACTGAATTGAAACTTTTTCAATATAACTACGTATAAAAATATGTGCAGGTTTAACGTTATATTATCGGCTCGGAAAATATGTTAATTTAACTAGAAACACGACAGACCGGAAATGTAATGCACCGCTCCAGTCAAGCGAGAAAAAGGTGGATGCTAAACTGGTATACTTCAAGTCTGCTAAATTGGAACAACTAGCAGTGCTGAAGTCCAACTAAAGATATACTTTTTTATACTATTTTAGGCTTGATATTAAGAAAGTTTAATTACAATTTTTATATCAGTAAGTCTCAAGTGATGTCAGTAAATATGGTAATAGACTTGAACTATACTTAGTATAAAATAAATGCATTTTAAATCTATTGCTTACTAGGGTAATTACTTGAAAGAATTTAATTTAAAACAAAAGTATTGAAAACAAAAATAATTACAATTTTAAGAAGTATTATCACATTGAAATTTTACCAATAGTTATAATAAATCAGTCAATTAATTTGAAATATATATAACACTACAATACGGTCCCATTAGCTACTGTTAGTTAATGCAATACATTCGTCACAGGACTTATTCATCTTTGTTAACATGAGTTAATAAACTTGAATTTTTAGTTAATAGTCTATTGAATAATATTAACAGCTACAATGTTAATTACTATTACTATAAAGTGTTACAGTTTTTTTTAGTCAATTGTCAGAAATACACTATCCATCCACCTTATTTTTGCCGTATGAGCGGACGTGTCCATTTGTAAATTTTATGAGTCTGAGGTTTATGAGTCTGGCTTCCAGTCTCATCCGCATCCAGCTATTTTTAGCCGTACAAAACAGCTTGTTTTGCTGCTTGATATTGCAAACTAGGGATGCACCGATACCACTTTTTCCAGTACTCGCCCGATACTGATACTTTTATTTTTGGTACTTGCCGATTCCGAGTACCGATACCGATATTTTAAAATTTACCGGTAGATTCGTAAAATATAGGGTACAGAAACTAAAAAAATATGTATAATGTTAGTTGGTCAACTTAATTTATCAAATAGATACAATCCAAACCAAACCAAAAAATGCAGGTATGTATATGTATATGTATATATATATATATATATATATACACTACCGTTCAAACGTTTGGGGTCAGTACATTTTTATTTTTTTTTTAAGAAATTAATACTTTTATTCACCAAGGATGTATTAAGTTAATAATTAAAAGTTTATTAAAAGTTAATAATAAATAATTTACATTGTTATAAAATATTTATATTTTGAATAAACACTGTACTTTTTAAACTTGTTATTCATGAAAGAATCCTGAAAAAAAAAAAATAACAGGTTCCAAAAAATATTTGGCAGCACAACTGTTGATATTATCAACATTGATCATTCTAATAATAAATCCGCATATTAGAATGATTTCTGAAGGATCATGTGACACTGACTGGAGTAACAGCTGATAAAAATTCAGCTTTTCATCACAGGAATAAATTCTATTTTAAAGTATGTTAAAATAAAAAACATTATTTTATATTGTAAAAACATTTTGCAAAATTACTGTTTTTTTTCTATATTTTTAATCAAATAAATGCAGCCTTGATGAGCATAAGAGACTTCTTTAAAGACTATTACAAGTCTTACTGACCCCAAACTTTTGAACGGTAGTGTATATATATATATATCAAAAATGATCAAAAGATGGTGTATATCTGTTGTCTGAATAATTTTTAGGTTGACTATATATCCCTTAGTTATTTTTATTTTTACACTTAATTATGCCCATTAAAATGTGTTTTGTTACTTTCACAGTTTTTTTTCTTGCTCTATGGTACATCATCTTCAATTTAATAGCATTAAACTGCTCCATTGCAGCGGCTCAGTACTGTAATCACGCGAACCACTCATTATGAATCTCCTAACTCTGATATTTTCAGAAATATAAATCGCGTTTTTTCATCTGAAATATGCTGCTATTTGGCTTATAATCCAAAGCGACTCAAATAATGCAGAAACACTCGTGAAGCAAGCAAAACATGCGCAAGTACAGTACTGGCTATCGCATTTCACACAGGCTGCTATAGTTTCACTTTCGCCGGACAGTCGGGTATGCTTGCGCGCTCTCTCTCTTTCTCGCGCTCTCTCTCACTCCTCTCTCTCTATACCGTTAAATAACCTGTGCATTGATTTACTTCAATTGTTTTTGACATATCTCACCGAACTACAAACTTTCCAGTGATGTCAAGGCGGGATATTAACTCGACAAGCCCGTATTTCTTGGCCGCCGTGCGCTCAATCCAATCTGCTGACGCGCACCAGTTATACAATCTTAATGCTGAATGTTTAACATTATTATATTACTTGCATACATATACTTCGTAGACATCCTTAATCTCTAATGACTCCATTCTGCTGTCTGTTGTTTTGTTGTCCGTGTTTCTTTGCCTGCATACGCACTTGTCACATGATGTGGTATCGGCGTTTGGTATCTGGGCATTTTAACGAGTACGAGTAGGAGTACAGGAACCCAGTATCGGGCCCAGTACCGATACCAGTTTCGGTATCGGTGCATCCCTATTGCAAACTGGTGTGCCTTACCATATTATTTTAACGTATTATCTTAATTATGAACACACTGGTTTGTAGTGCAAACAGTTTTACTGTTTTATGCACATTTTTATTCTTCTCGTCATTCCCCGCTAATGAAGTCTCACCCATAGACTTACTTCTGTGTTAAAGAATAAATAAGGTGGATATATGAATTCAAATATATTGGATCAGATTTAAAAAAAAAAGATAAACACATTCATGTGATGAAGAAACCTTTTCATCACCACATTCTCATCCATCAAATGAAAGAAATTTTAAGACTTTAAGATGTCTAGCCACATCATTGTCTATGTGACACCAGGGCTGCAAACCAGACGTCATCCTGTCATTCCACATTCATGTGCTGTTAGTTCAGATCAGGGCCGATGTTCGATCCACCACAGCTCTCCGTTTGGCCACAAGATGAAGGTCTGAGCTGTCTGGTGAGGGTGATGTAACAGACTGGTGTCAATAATGTCCCCTGCATACTCCCATCCCCCTTTTACTCAAGAGATTTACTATCACATTTTGGCGTCCAACCAACCACCTCATCACTGTGTATGTCATCTCTTTAACTGCCCATTAGATTTGAACATGCAGTATTCAAGTGTTTCAAACCTAAAGTCCATTACGCAGCACCTCATCACTGTTGTCACAGTACCAACATCTGAAACCACAGTCAACAATCCAACACCCACAGACAAAGGGATCACTTTACTGACACCATGTACAGGCTTCGTTTCTGGATACTGCTAGCAGATTAATCACAGAGGCGTCGCATCCTTAAGGTTAAAAATTTCCATTGTACTGTAGTTAGTGTGGCACTGTTGGAGTCTGATGGATATGCACAGAGGTATTTTGCCATGGAGTAAAATGCTAAGAATAGAATGGGAACTTTGCCACATTTTGTCTCCTTAAATAGCCAGCCTTTTCAACGACTCCACGTTCCATTCCATTATTTACATTGCTACACATAAGGGATAATGTACAGTCTGTTGTTCAAACCCAATAAACATATACAGTCAACCAATAAACCCTGCCAAAATTTAGAGGGGTCTTGTGTCACCTTTAAAGCGTTTATTTTCTGATAATGACCAGCTGGCTGGTTGTTGTCCTATTATTTCATGGCTACTTACTGAAAAGTAAATATATGGATATGAAACACTAATATTGATTATCATAATATGATAATAATATGAATTTAAAGGTGGCATATCATAAAAATATGATTTTTTCCATTTTCAAGTGCTATAATCAGGTATCTGAGTATTCAAGGTATGAGCTGTAAAGGCACAGCCATATTCTGGAAAAGGGGGCAGGGAGCAGCAGCTCATTTGCATTTAAAGAGGCATGCACGAAACAGCGTGTTTCTGCTTCCACTCAAAATGGCCATTTTCAAAATGATCTGATGATGAATCTGTGGGGTATTTTTAGCTGAAATTCCACAGGCACATTCTGGGGACACCTGAGACTTATATTACATATTGTAAAAAGGATAATAGGTTCCCTTCAAAAGTTTTACAATTTAAAATATTACCATTTTAAACACCTATTTTCTATTTTAATATAATATTTCACGGTGTTGCTGTTTTAACAATATTTTTTTATCCTGCCTTGGTGAGCACAAGAGACTTCTTTCATTAAAAAACCATCCACATTCTTTTAAATATAAGTGTGTATATTATTATTATTATTATTATTATTATTATTATTATTATTATTATTTGCAAGCTTATCCAGCTCTCTGTGTCTCATACTGGTTCCTTTTCCATTTAATCACTCTGAATTTATTGATTGTCTATTCAGAATCACATATTAATAACATTATAACATTTGTTTGATAAGTGTCTACAATGTAATAAAAATGGCTGTGAATTTAACAGTAAAAAACTAAAAATGCTACAGTAAAAACCTGTTAAATGGTTAACGGTAAAAGACAGTAAATTTTACAGTGAATAATTTTTTTTTTTTTTTTACAAACTCTTTCTTCTTAGTTTTTTTCTTAGCAGTTTTGTGCATTAGGGTTGTATGTTACATCTAATATTGTTAAATTAATGTTTATTGCATTATTTCAGTTTCATGTGTGTTACCACAATGGTGTTTAGTGTTGTGTAAATTACACTGTGCCCCTCTATATATGTTAATATTTAAAAGCTGTTTGTGATGGGCTTTGATTCATCATGTAACTTTCTCATTACCACCTGCTTTTGGTGGTTATCAGTGTATTACAAAAGTACAAAACAGATTTCAGTACTTCAGTAGGTTGGTACATTAACATTATATCAATAAAGGAAATTACGGTATTTACCCGTAAATTTAAGTGAAAATCGTCAAATGTAAAACGCTGCTACTGTATTTTTTATGGTAGAATTTTATGGCAACCAGAGCTGCCGTTTTTTTACCGTAAATTGTGCAGAATTTTTTATAGTGTACATACCTTATCACCCTTTGATGCTTGTTTTACCAGCAGCTGGCTGGTAACTTTCACTACGTTCACACATAGCAATAGATACGGCTGTGTAATTCTATTCCTGCTCATAATCTGTTCTGATATTTTCTGCACGTCTGTTCTATTTAAGATGCACTAGTTATCAATAGGTGGATTTATGTGATCACCATCTGACCCCAAAGATGATTACTGTACAAACTGTATCATATATCTGCAGATAATACAGAGAGCGGTTCATTTATGCATAGAACTGATCTCATCCCCAGTCTAGTCTGGCAACCTATTATTGAAAAACCATGAATCATTGAAAAGATGCTAAATTTAGCAACCAATATGGCTTCCACAAAAACAGAACGAAAGACAATGCCTCCCATGCTTTGCCCATACAAATCATGCTTATTTCTGGGCTCAAATTATTCCCTCTTTAACTCTATACAGAGGAGCTCAGATTATTGCCTCCGCAACTAGAAAAATTACATTGGTATAAATATAGCATTTCAAATACCTTATACCTGATAAGTGGTAAGGAAAAAAGGTCATAATTGTCATAATTTGTATCCATATAAAAGTTTTGCATATAGTGTTCATTCTAAATAAAATATCCACCGTTATTGGTTTCAACAGTTATTGGTTCATGCTAGTTATGTAAAAAAAAAAAAAAAAAAAAAAAAAAAAACAGTCATAAGTGTTAGGGGTTTTTTTTTGGTAATTAGTTGTATGCATTATCTGAAAGCTGAACAAAGCTTTCCACTGATGTATGGTTTGTTAGGACAGGACAATATTTGGCTGAGATACACCTATTTGAAAATCTTGAATCTGAGGGTGTAAAAAAGAAAATTGACTTTAAAGTTGTCCAAATGAAGTTCTAAGCAATGCATATTACTAATCAAAAATTAAGTTTTGATATATTTACAGTAGGAAATGTAAAAAATATCTTCATGAAACATGAGCTTTACTTATTATCCCAATGATTTTTGGCATTAAAAAAATATATATATATATTTGGCTATTGCTACAAATATACCCGTGGTACTCATGACTGCTTTTGTGGGTCACACATACTGTTATACTTTCAGGATTTTATTTTTAGAATTATCTAAATAATTATATTGTTATATAATTACATACAATTACATACAATAAATGTATTTAATAAGCATAAATATATATATATATATATATATATATATATATTATATATATAATATGTAATATAATTATACTTTTAATAATATCTAATTAATATTTTTAATTAGATATTATTTTTATATTTTCTACTTTCAAAATGTAAAAAAAAAAATGTTGTTTTAAAAAAAAGTTCATTTTTTATATAGTACAATATAGAGACTAATTCAGCAGCGTGTACAAATAAATAAATAAATAAAACATGCTACATTTATTAAATTAAAAAGCAAGTGGGATGATTCATCACTGACCAAAGCAAATCACAAAACACCTCCTCCCTGCATCCCTATGCCACAAGCAGCGTAAGTGTCAAAACACACACACACACACACACACACA
>VONZ01002625.1:0-104474 GCA_012976165.1 Labeo catla | reverse complement strand
TTGATAGATTCGTTCATCGGGGAGCTCTACGTTCTGGCCAAATTTCAGGTCTCTAGGCCTTACGGTTTGGTCTGCACGATCAGTTTTAGCGGAGAAAAATAATAATAATAAAAAAAATCATTACAATTACAATAGGGTTTCAGTGCTACGCACTCGAACCCCTAAATATAGCTGCAAGCAGCAATTACCGGGGGTCGAGCATTTAAGGCCTTTAAGGTGCTATGCAAAGTTGTTCAAAAGATTTGTCATATGATATGAAGATCTAGTGTTTGTGTGAATATATGAGAATTTTTTCAGCAATTTGAGACCATTTACCATAGAAAAGCAGTGTTTTTGAAGCTTATAGCGCCACCTATGGTGTGATCTCCATGAAACATTGCATGCTGGTTAAGAGTCATCTGACACATGTTGTTACCAATTTTCAGAAAGTTTTGAGTTTTTGTTTAGGGTTTATAGGATTTTGCGTATATGTGGCCACACCCATTTTGTAAATGACCCCGTTATAGCTAACCAAAGGACAAAATTCAAATTTTTTTTGATAATTATTGATCTAGAGAGTCCAGAGAATATTACTGCAGTGGTCTGCTCAAGATCGAGTGAAAAAACTAGGACTAGTTCGCAAAAGTAGGTTTTTAACATATTTGTGAATATTTAATGAACGACTTGAATGACAGCAATGGTTCTTGAGGCAAAGTTGTTCATCATGAGGAGATCTATCAAATGATATGAAGATCTAGTGTTTGTGTGAATATATGAGCATTTATTTAGCCATTTGAAGCCATTTACCATACACAGCTTGTGTTTTTGAAGCCTTTTTAACTGTTATAGCGCCACCTATGGTCCGATCTGCACGAAACTTTGCATGCTTGTTAAGAGTCATGTGACACATGTTGTTACCAATTTTCAGAAAGTTTTGAGTTTTTGTTTAGGTTTTATAGGCTTTTGGATATATGTGGCCACGCCCCTTTTCTAAATGACCCCGGTATAGCTAACCAAAGGACAAAATTCCACATTTTTTTGATAATTATTGATCTAGAGAGTCCAGAGAATATGACTGCAGTGGTTTGATCGAGATTGAGTGAAAAACCTAGGACTAGTTCGCAAAAGTAGGTTTTTCACATATTTGTGAATAATTAATGAACGGTTTGTTTGACAGCAATGGTGCTTGAGGCAAAGTTGCTCAGCATTTGGAGATCTATCAAATGATATGCATATTGTGTGGATGTGTGAAACACCACGTGATTACAGAGGCAAGAAAACTCGTTAGCACCAACTAGTGGCCGATTTCTTTCAAAATTCTTACAGACCTTTAGGGCCATGAGTCGAACATGCCCAGTGAGGTTCGTTCCGATCGGCCTCTGTTAACCTTGTCTAATAGGTGCTCAAATTTCATTGGCTGATGGCAGCCATGTTTTTTGAGATACGCCAATGTCCTCATAGACCCTTATGGCACATTGGACAGAGACACTGCATACCAATTTTCAGATCGAGCAGACCAACAATTGCATAGTTATAGTCATTTTCATGTTTTTTCCACCTTATAGCGCCACCAAGTGGTCAAGCCCCGCAATTGTTTTGATTTGACCAAAGATTGAGCTTGTACATATGTGTACCGAGTTTGGGGATGATATGTCATTCCGTTCAAAAGTTATAGCCATTTTAGTAAAAATGGCCCCGCCTCTTTCGAACGTTTTGGCGCCCCTTTGCGATCGTGAGTCAAAATTTCAACTTTTTTTTGATAATTATTGATCTTCACTCTCCAGAGAACATTTCTGCACTGGTTTGGTTCCGATTGGGCGAAAAACCTAGGACTAGTTCGCAAAAGTAGGTTTTTAACAAATTTCAAAATGGCGGAAAAATTTGCATACCGGAAATGAAATCGGAGATAGCCATTTTGTTTTGATTGAGCCAAGGATTCCAATGATATAAGACCCTTCAGTGTTCGACAAACGGTTTAGGAGTTATGATCGATTTCACAATTTTGTTCGCTGTAGCGCCACCTATAGGCCGATTGGGGTGAGTCTTTGTCAGAACGTCCCCTCAGGGAGCTCTACCTTCTGGCCAAGTTTCAGCTCTCTAGGCCTTACGGGTTGGTCTGCACGATCAGTTTTAGCGGAAAAGAATAATAATAATAATCCTGACAATTACAATAGGGTTTCAGCACTGCGTGCTCGAACCCCTAAATATAGCTGCAAGCAGCAATTACCGGGGTTCGAGCAAATAAGGCCTTTAAGGTTATGTGGATTTAAGATGTAGTCCAACGCAAAATATATGGTTAAACACACACTAAAACACATCCATGATGGAGAATACACTCACAAACACAGAAATTAAATAGTTAAACTGTTATATTAATGTTCATTGAGCATTACTGCTTTTACACACACAGACATAATTTGTTGCACCTTGAAGATTTGTGTAATAAATGGTAGGTGACAAAATGTTTAGTGCAAATATTGTCTTTAAGATTTTATACATCATTTTCAGGTTTCGCTGTAATCATAATCTTGTATTATTGTCAAATATGATATATCTGTATAATTTAAGTGTTAAACTTTGACTAAATGTGATTTGAAATGTTGTAACAGTGATTTAGTTTATGTATAAATTGAAATTAATTGAAAACAAGCCATGAAATGCACTGTTGTAGTCTGTTTAATGATGCATTAATGGTCTTCTACTTCCATCTAGTGGTTAAAGTTGCAATTTCATGGCGTTTTAAAAAAAGGATGCATTGTTTTAAGTTTCTAACTGTAAATTTGCCTTTTTTGCCTTATGTTGATAAAATTGTATGCTTCTTCAGAATCATATGATAATGATTTTACTTAGGGTTGTGAAATTTTGTTTTCTTTTAGGATTTATAGATTTTTGGGTACAGTAGATCATGATCTTATTATTAAGAGGTGCTGTTTTTACTGACTAAATGCAAATGTTCAACATTTTTTTGATAATTGTTGATCTAGAGGGTCCAGAGAATGTTACTACAGTGATTTTATGTATTTTGAGTTTAAAACCTAGGACTAGTTTACAAAAGTAGGTTTTTTTTTTAAATAATATAACATATTTAAAGAATAGTTGGATTGACAGCAATGGTCCTGGAGGCAAAGTTGTTCAGAATGAGGACATCTATATCATATGATATGAAGATCTAGTGGTTGTGTGAATATATTTGCATGTTTTTAGCAAGTTGAGGCCAATTACCATAGAAATTTTGTTTTTGAAGCCGTTTTAACTGTTATAGTGCCACCTTCATGAAACTTTGCATGCCTGTTTAGCATCATAAAAGGTTGTGTGGATTTAAGATGTAGTCCAATGTAAAATATATGGCTAACACAATAAAACACATCCATGATGGAGAATACACTCACAAACAGAAATTAAATAGTTAAACTGTTATATTGATGTTCATTAAGCATTACTACACACACACACACACACACACACACACACACACATTTTGTTGCACGTAAGAGATTTGTGTATTAAATGGTAGGTGACAAAATGTTTAGTGAAAGTCTTTTTAAGATTTTATATATAGTTTTCAGGTTTCACTGTAATCATAATCTTGTATTATTGTCAAATATGATATATGTGTTTAAATGAAGTGTTAAACTTTGACTAAATGTGATTTGAAATGTTATATAGTGATTTAGTATTTGCATGAATTGAAATGAATGGAAAATCTGTGAATAGCACTGTTCATTTCAATGAGGCATTAGTGGTCTTCTACTGCCATCTAGTGGTTATAGTTGTAATTTCATGCCATTTTAAAGAGCGATGCATAGTTTTTGAGCTTTATAACTGTTACATTGCCTTTTTTTGCCTGATGTCTTTAAAATGCAGGCTTGTTTAGAATCATATGATGATGATTTGACTTAGGGTTGTGAAATTTTCTTTTCTTTTAGGTTTTATAGACTCCGGTACAGTAGATCATGATCTTATTATTAAGTGGCTATCTAAATGGTAGGGATGTGACGAGATCAGTCGGATTTCACAAGATCGCGTGACAGTATCCTCCCACAACATTTTGCCATGTTTACATTAGAGCTGCACTATTAATCCTTAAAATATTGAGGCGTCGATTCAAACACCCACGCAATCTTATTCCTAAATGACAACGAGTTATCTATGTCTATTAGGACTGTTTCACATCGCCAGTGTCAGTGGAGCGTGAGAAGCAGGTTTTGTCGCTGCCCATATTAATGAATCAGAAGGTCGTAGTAAATGTGAACGCAGAAAGAGCAACACAAACAGTCTTTTCAACCACATTATAATCATTATTTAGGTGTTACATATATTTAAATAATAGAAGTACTGGGATAAAAGTTTATAGTTTGGGTATAAACACTTATTGTCTACAGTAGCGATCAAAACGTAAGTATTTTAACAGGTGTATCTATTGTAACGCTTATCCTCTTCCGCCAGGAGGTGGCGCCAAATGCCCGTTTAAAAAAAAAGTATGTCATTGAATCATTCATTCAGGAGATTTCAATAGTCAAACAAGTCTTAATGAAGTGAGACACTGTCTCGTTTATTGAATGTTTTTTTTTTAATTTTGTTTAAATGAATATATGTTTTTAAAAGACTTAAGCAATGAACAGTTTGTCATTTGCCATTTACCATACACAGCTTGTGTTTTTGAAGCCTTTTTAACTGTTATAGCGCCACCTATGGTCCGATCTTCACGAAACTTTGCATGCTTCTTAAGAGTCATCTGACACATGTTTTCTTCAACTTTTGTAAAGTTTTGAGTTTTTGTTTAGGTTTTATAGGCTTTTGGATATATGTGACCACGCCCCTTTTCTAAATGACCCCGTTATAGCTAACCAAAGGACAAAATTCTACATTTTTTTGATAATTATTGATCTAGAGAGTCTGGAGAAGTGCGCTGCAGTGGTTTGATCGAGATTGAGTGAAACACCTAGGACTAGTTCGCAAAAGTAGGTTTTTCACATATATGTCAATAATTAATGAACGATTTGATTGACAGCAATGGTTCTTGAGGCAAAGTTGTTCATCATGAGGAGATCTATCAAATGATATGCATATTGTGTGGATGTGTGAAACACCACGTGATTACAGAGCCATAAACCTCGTTAGCGCCAACTAGTGGCCGATTTCTTTCAAAATTCCTACAGACCTTTAGAGCCATGAGTCGAACATGGCCAGTGAGTTTCGTTCTGATTGACCTTCGTTAACCTTGTCTAATAGGACCTCAAACTTCGTTGGTCGATGGCGGCCATGTTTTTTTAGATACGCCAATGTTCTCATAAACCCTTATGGCACATTGGACAGAGACACTGCATACCAATTTTTCAGGTTGATTGGACTGACGGTAGAGAAGTTATAGCCATTTTTATGTTTTTTTCTCTATTATAGCGCCACCAAGTGGTCAAGCTCCGCAATTTTTTGGATTTGACCAAAGGCTGAGGTTTTACATATGTGTTCTGAGTTTGGTGATGATATGTCATTCTGTTCCAAAGTTATAGCCTTTTTACTAAAAGTGGCCCCGCCTCTTGTGAAGGTTTTGGCGCCCCTTTGCGACTGTGAGTGAAAAGTTAAACTTTTTTTGATAATTATTGATCTAGGGAGTCTGGAGAACTGTGCTGCAGTGGTTTGATCGAAATCGAGTGAATAACCTAAGACTAGTTTGCAAAAGTGGGTTTTTCACATATTTGTGAATATGTAATAAATGACTTGATTGACAGCAATGGTTCTTGAGGCAAAGTTGCTCAGCATGAGGAGATCTATCATATGGTATGAAGTTCTAGTGTTTCTGTGATTATATGAGCATGGTATAGCAATTTAAGGCAATTTACTTTTGAAATTTCATGTTGTTAAAGCCATTTTAACTGTCATAGAGCCACCTATGGTCCGATCCCCATGAAATTTTACATGCTTTTTAAGAGTCATGTGACACATGTTTTCTCCAACTTTTGGGAAGTTTTGAGTTTCTGTTTAGGTTTTTTAGGCTTTTGGGTATATGTGGCCACGCCCCTTTTCTAAATGACCCCGGTATAGCTAACCGAAGGACAAAATTCAACATGTTTTTGATAATTATTGATCTAGAGAGTCTGGAGAACTCCGCTGCAGTGGTTTGATCGAGATTGAGCGAAAACCCTAGGACTAGTTCGCAAAAGTAGGTTTTTAACATATTTGTTAATAATTAATGAATGATTTGATTGACAGCAATGGTTCTTGAGGCAAAGTTGCTCAGCATGTGGAGATTTATCAAATGATATGCATATTGTGTGGATGTGTGAAACACCACGTGAGTGAGGCACGTTAGAGAGGCAAAAAACTCGTTAGCGCCAACTAGTGGCCGATTTGTTTCAAAATTCTTACAGACCTTTAGGGCCATGAGTCGAATATGCCCAGTGAGTTTCGTTCCGATCGGCCTCTGTTAACCTTGTCTAATGGGTGCTCAAACTTCGTTGGCCGATGGCGGCCATGTTTTTTGAGATACGCCAATGTCCTCATAGAACCTTATGGCACATAGGACAGAGACACCGCATACCAATTTTCAGGTCGATCAGACTAACGATTGCATAGTTATAGTCAATTTATGTTTTTTCAGGCTTATAGCGCCATCAAGTGGCAGAGCTGTGCAATTTTTTTTATTTGACCAAAGATTAAGCTTATACACATGTGTACCGAGTTTGGTGAAGATATCTCATTTGGTTCATGAGTTATAGCCATTTTAGTAAAAAAGGCCCCCGACCTTACAAACTTTTTGGGGCCCTTTCGCAATGATGAGTCAAAATTTAAGATTTTTTTGATAATTATTGATATTCACTGTCCAGACAACATTTCTGCACTGGTTTGGGTCCGACCGGGCGAAAAACCTAGGACTAGTTCGCAAGAGTAGGTTTCGGATACAACACCATTTTGCGGAAAAACCGGGCTTCGTACGAAAAATCTGCACCAGTGCACTTTTGTTCGCCTTGACCCAAGGATTGCAACGATGTAAAGTTTTTGAGCCTACGACAAAAATTGTACGAGCTATGGCCAAAAATGTAAAAAAAGTTAGTTTTTTGCGCTGTAGCGCCACCTTTAGGCCGATTACGGCGAGACTTTGATAGATTCGTTCATCGGGGAGCTCTACGTTCTGGCCAAATTTCAGGTCTCTAGGCCTTACGGTTTGGTCTGCACGATCAGTTTTAGCGGAGAAAAATAATAATAATAAAAAAAATCCTTACAATTACAATAGGGTTTCAGTGCTACGCACTCGAACCCCTAAATATAGCTGCAAGCAGCAATTACCGGGGTTCGAGCATTAAGGCCTTTTAGGTGGTATGCAAAGTTGTTCAGAATGAGGGGATATATCATACAGATGTAAGTGTAAGATCTAGTGTTTGTGTGAATAGATGAGCATTTTTTAACAATTTGAGGCCATTTACCATAGAAATCTTGTTTTTAAAGCCTTTTTAGCTGTTATAGCGCCACCTATGCTCCGATCTCCATGAAACTTTGCACGCTTGTTAAGAATCATCTGACACATGTTTTCACCAATTTTTGTAAAGTTTTGAGTTTTCGTTTTGGTTTTATAGGCTTTTGGGTATATGTGGCCACACTCCTTTTGTAAATTAACCCAGTTATAGCTAACTAAAGGAAAAAAATCAACATTTTTTTGATAATTATTGATCTAGAGAGTGCAGAGAATATTACTGCATTGGTTTGATCGCGATTGAGCAAAAAACCTAGGACTAGTTCGCAAAAGTAGGTTTTTCACATATTTGTGAATATTTAATGAGCGATTTGGTTGACAGCAATGGTTTTTGAGGCAAAGTTGTTCATCATGAGGACATCTATCAAATGATATGAAGATCTAGTGTTTGTGTAAATATAAGTGCATATATTTAGCCGTTTGAAGCCATTTACCATACACAGCGTGTGTTTTTGAAGCCTTTTTAACTGTTATAGCGCCACCTATGGTCCGATCTTCACAAAACTTTGCATGCTTATTCAGAGTCATCTGTCACATGTTCTCACCAATTTTTGTAAAGTTTTGAGTTTTCGTTTAGGTTTTATAAGCTTTTGGGTATTTTTGGCCCCGCCCCTTTTGTAAATGACCCCGTTATGGCTAACCAAATGACAAAATTTCACATTTTTTTGATAATTATTGATCTAGAGCGTCCAGAGAATTGTGCTGCAGTGGTCTGATCAAGATTGAGCAAAAAACCTAGGACTAGTTCGCAAAAGTAGGTTTTTCACATAATTGTGAATAATTAATGAACGATTTGATTGACAGCAATGGTTCTTGAGGCAAAGTTGTTCATCATGAGGAGATCTATCAAATGATATGCATATTGTGTGGATGTGTGAAACACCACGTGTGTACAGAGGCAAAAAGACTCGTTAGCGACAACTATTGGCCGATTTGTTTCAAAATTCTTACAGACCTTTACGGCCATGAGTCGAACATGCCCAGTGAGTTTTGTTCCAATCGACCTCCGTTAACCTTGTCAAACAGGTGCTCAAACTTCATTGGCCAATGGCGGCCATGTTTTTTGAGATACGCCAATGTCCTCATAGACACTTGTGCCCCTTTGGTCCAAGAGACTGCATACCAATTTTCAAGTCAATCGGACTAACGGCAGTGCATGTATAGCCAATAATATGTTTTTTCAGTTTTATAGCGCCACCAAGTGGTCAAGCTCCGCAATTTTTTTGATTTGACCAAAGATTAAGCTTATACATATGTGTACCAAGTTTGGTGAAGATATCTCATTCCTTTCAAAAGTTATAGCCATTTTAGTAAAAGTGGCCCCGTCACTTTGGAACGTTTTGGTGGCCCTTTGTGACCGTGAGTGAAAAGTTCAACTTTTTTTTGATAATTATTGATATTCAGTGTCCAGAGAATATTTCTGCACTGGTTTGGTTCCGATTGGGTGAAAAACCTAGGACTAGTTCGCAAAAGTAGGTTTCGGATTCACGTCCATTTTTCGGGGTCAACCGTGCGTCGCAGCTCAAAAATTTTGCACTCCACTTTTGTTCGGGCTGACCCAAGGAACGCAACGATGTAAAGTTTTTGAGTCTACGACAAACGGTTTACGAGCTTAGGCCAATAAACTGATAAATTTTAGTTTTTTGCGCTGTAGCGCCACCTTTAGGCCGATTAGGCTCAGTCTTTGTCAGAATGTCCCCACAGGGAGCTCTACCTTCTGGCCAAGTTTCAAGTCTCTAGGCCTTACGGTTTGGGCTGCCCATTCAGTTTTAGGGGAAAAAAAAAATTATCCTATCAATTACAAATAGATAATATAGCTGCAAGCAGCAATTACCGGGGTTCGAGCATTTAAGGCCTTTAAGGTGCTATGCAAAGTTTTTCAAAATGAGATTTGTCATATGATATGAAGATCTAGTGTTTGTGTGAATATATGAGCATTTTTTTAGCAATTTGAGATCATTTACCATAGAAATCCAGTGTTTTTGAAGCTTATAGCGCCACCTATTGTCCAATCTTCACGAAACGTTGCATGCTTGTTAAGAGTCATCTGACACATGTTCTTACCAATTTTCGGAAAGTTTTGAGTTTTTGTTTAGGTTTTATAAGCTTTTGTGTATATGAGGCCACACCCCTTTTCTAAATGACCCCTTTATAGCTAACCAAAGGACAAAATTCCAGATTTTTTTGATAATTATTGATCTAGAGAGTCTGGAGAACTCCGCTGCAGTGGTTTGATCGAGATTGAGCGAAAAACCTAGGACTAGTTCGCAAAAGTAGGTTTTTAACATATTTGTGAATAATTAATGAACGATTTGATTGACAGCAGTGGTTCTTGAGGCAAAGCTTCTCGGCATGAGGAGATCTATCAAATGATATGCATATTGTGTAGATGTGTGAAACGCCATGCGATTACAGATCCAAAAAATTCGTTAGCGCCAACTAGTGGCCGATTTCTTTCAAAATTCTTACAGACCTTTAGGGCCATGAGTCGAACATGCCCACCGAGTTTCGTTCCAATCGACCTCCGTTAACCTTGTCAAATAGGGGCTCAAAATTTATTGGCCAATGGCGGCCATGTTTTTTGAGATACGCCAATGTCCTCATAGACACTTGTGCCCCTTTGGTCCAAGAGACTGCATACCAATTTTCAAGTCAATCGGACTAACGGCGGTGTTTTTATAGCCAATAATATGTTTTTTTCAGTTTTATAGTGCCACCAAGTGGTCAAGCTCCGCAATTTTTTTGATTTGACCAAAGATTTAGCTTGTACATATTTGTACCAAGTTTGGTGAAGATATCTCATTCCTTTCAAAAGTTATAGCCATATTAGTAAAAGTGGCCCCGTCACTTTGGAACGTTTTGGTGGCCCTTTGTGACCGTGAGTGAAAAGTTCAACTTTTTTTTGATAACTATTGATATTCAGTGTCCAGAGAATATTTCTGCACTGGTTTGGTTCCGATTGGGTGAAAAACCTAGGACTAGTTCGCAAAAGTAGGTTTCGGATTTACGTCCATTTTTCGGGGTCAATCGTGCGTCGCAGCTCAAAAATTTCGCACTCCACTTTTGTTCGGGCTGACCCAAGGAACGCAACGATGTAAAGTTTTTGAGTCTACGACAAACGGTTTATGAGCTTAGGCCAATAATCTGATAAATTTTAGTTTTTTGCGCTGTAGCGCCACCTTTAGGCCGATTAGGCTCAGTCTTTGTCAGAATGTCCCCACAGGGAGCTCTACCTTCTGGCCAAGTTTCAAGTCTCTAGGCCTTACGGTTTGGGCTGCCCATTCAGTTTTAGGGAAAAAAAAAATTATCCTATCAATTACAAATAGATAATATAGCTGCAAGCAGCAATTACCGGGGTTCGAGCATTTAAGGCCTTTGAGGTGGTATGCAAATTTGTTCAGAATGAGAGGATATATCATACAGCTGTAAGTGTAAGATCTAGTGTTTGTGTGAATAGATGAGCATTTTTTAACAATTTGAGGCCATTTACCATAGAAATCTTGTTTTTAAAGCCTTTTTAACTGTTATTGCGCCACCTATGCTCCGATCTCCATGAAACTTTGCATGCTTGTTAAGAGTCATCTGACACATGTTTTCACCAATTTTCGTAAAGTTTTGAGTTTTCGTTTTGGTTTTATAAGCTTTTGGGTATATGTGGCCACGTCTCTTTTGTAAACGGCCACATTACAACTAATTAAAGGACAAAATTCAACGTTTTTTTGATAATTATTGATCTAGAGAGTCTGGAGAACTGCGCTGCAGTGGTTTGATCGAGATTGAGTGAAAAACCTAGGACTAGTTCGCAAAAGTAGGTTTTTAACATATTTGTGAATAATTAATGAACGGTTTGATTGACAGCAATGGTTCTTGAGGCAAGGTTGCTCAGCATGAGGAGATCTATCAAATGATATGCATATTGTGTGGATGTGTGAAACACCACGTGATTACAGAGGCAAAAAACTCGTTAGCGCCAACTAGTGGCCGATTTCTTTCAAAATTCTTACAGACCTTTAGGGCCATGAGTCGAACATGTCCAGTGAGTTTCGTTCCGATCGGCCTCCGTTAACCTTGTCTAATAGGTGCTCAAATTTCGTTGGTCGATGGCGGCCATGTTTTTTGAGATACGCAAATGTCCTCATATAGACTTGTGCCAGTTTGGACCAAGATGCTGCATATCAATTTTCAAGTCAATCGGACTAACGGCGGTGTATTTATAGCCAATAATATGTTTTTTCAGTTTTATAGCGCCACCAAGTGGTCAAGCTCCGCAATTTTTTTTTATTTGACCAAAGATTAAGCTTATACATATGTGTACCAAGTTTGGTGAAGATATCTCATTCCTTTCAACAATTATAGCCATTTTAGTAAAAGTGGCCCTGTCACTTTGGAACGTTTTGGTGGCCCTTTGTGACCGTGAGTGAAAAGTTCAACTTTTTTTTGATAATTATTGATATTCAGTGTCCAGAGAATATTTCTGCACTGGTTTGGTTCCGATTGGGTGAAAAACCTAGGACTAGTTAGCAAAAGTAGGTTTCGGATTCACGTCCATTTTTCGGGGTCAACCGTGCGTCGCAGCTCAAAAATTTTGCACTCCACTTTTGTTCGGGCTGACCCAAGGAACGCAACGATGTAAAGTTTTTGAGTCTACGACAAACGGTTTACGAGCTTAGGCCAATAAACTGATAAATTTTAGTTTTTTGCGCTGTAGCGCCACCTTTAGGACGATTAGGCTCAGTCTTTGTCAGAATGTCCCCACAGGGAGCTCTACCTTCTGGCCAAGTTTCAAGTCTCTAGGCCTTACGGTTTGGGCTGCCCATTCAGTTTTAGGGGAAAAAAAAAAATATCCTAACAAATACAAATAGATAATATAGCTGCAAGCAGCAATTATCGGGGTTCGAGCATTTAAGGCCTTTGAGGTGGTATGCAAATTTGTTCAGAATAAGGTGATATATCATACAGATAGAAGTGTAAGATCTAGTGTTTGTGTGAATAGATGAGCATTTTTTAACAATTTGAGGCCATTTACCATAGAAATCTTGTTTTTAAAGCCTTTTTAACTGTTATTGCGCCACCTATAGTCTGATCTGCATGAAACTTTGCATGCTTGTTAAGAATCATCTGACATATGTTCTCACCAATTTTCGTAATGTTTTGAGTTTTTGTGTTGGTTTTATAAGCTTTTGGGTATATGTGGCCACGCCCCTATTGTAAATGGCCCCATTACAGCTAACCGAAGGACAAAATTCAACATTTTTTTGATAATTATTGATCTAGAGAGTCCAGAGAATATTACTGCAGTCGTTTGAGCGAGATTGAGCAAAAAACCTAGGACTAGTTCGCAAAAGTAGGTTTTTGACATATTTGTGAATAATTAATGAACGGTTTGATTGACATCAATGGTTCTTGAGGCAAAGTTGTTCATCATGAGGAGATCTATCAAATGATATGTATATTGTGTGGATGTGTGAAACCCCACGTGATTACAGAGCCATAAAACTCGTTAGCGCCAACTAGTGGCCGATTTGTTTCAAAATTCTTACAGACCTTTAGGGCCATGAGTCGAACATGCCCAGTGAGTTTCATTCCGATTGACCTTCGTTAACCTTGTCTAATAGGTGCTCAAACTTCATTGGCCAATGGCGGACATGTTTTTTGAGATACGCCAATGTCCTCATAGACCCTTATGGCACATTGGACAGAGACACTGCATACCAATTTCCAGGTTGATTGGACTGATGGTTGCGAAGTTATAGCCATTTTTATGTTTTTTTCTGTATTATAGCGCCACCAAGTGGTCAAGCTCCGCAATTTTTTGAATTTGACCAAAGGCTGAGCTTTTACATATGTGTTCTGAGTTTGATGATGATATGTCATTCTGTTCCAAAGTTATAGCCTTTTTAGTGAAAGTGGCCCCGCCTCTTTTGAACGTTTTGGCGCCCCTTTGTGACCGTGAGTCAAAAGTTTAACTTTTTTTTGCTAATTATTGATCTAGGGAGTCTTGAGAACTGTGCTGCAGTGGTTTGATCGAGATCGAGTGAATAACCTAAGACTAGTTCGCAAAAGTAGGTTTTTCACATATTTGTGAATATGTAATAATCGACTTGATTGACAGCAATGGTTCTTGAGGCAAAGTTGCTGGCAGCAGGGAGATCCTCATAATTTTATGAAGTTCTAACGTGTTTCCTGTGATTGTTCTGGAATGAAACGCCGGCACTTAATTTGAATTCGGCTTGAAGATTTCGTGTTTGAGTGAAGCCTTGCTGCACTTTAATCATAAAACTTTCCCTAGTTGATCTTCAGAGTTTTATGCTTGTTAAGGTCATCTGACACAGCTGTTTTCCTCCAAACTTTTGTAAAAGTTTTTGAAGTTTTGTTTGGTTTGATAGGCTTTTGGGTATATGTGGCCCGCACCCTTTTCTAAATGACCCCGTTAGCTACCCAAAAGGACAAAATTCCTAGTACGCAGAAATTATTGATTCGAGAGTCTGGAGAACTTCGCGGCAGTGGTTTGATCCGAGATTGGCGAAAAACCTAGGACTAGTTAAGCAAAGTAGGACGTTTTCATATTTCAGCGAATAGTAGTGACGGTTTGATTTGACAGCAATGGTTCTTGAGACGAAATTTGCTCAGCATGTAGAATCCTCAGATGATATGCATATTGTGTGGATTATTAGCCCGAAGCGCCACGCGGTAGAGGCATGTTACAGTGGCAAAAACTTCGTTAAGCGCCAACTAAGGCGATTTCTTTCAAAATTCACCCACAGACCTTTAGGGTCATGAGTGAACAGTACTTAATTTTGCCGTTCGATTGACCCAACCGTTCGCCTTGTCTAATGGGTGCTCAAAATTCATTTGCCAATGGCGGCCATGTTTTTTGAGATATGCCAATGTCCTCATAGACCCTTATGGCACATTGGACAGAGACACTGCATACCAATTTTCAGGTTGATTGGACTGACGGTTGCGAAGTTATAGTCAATTTATGTTTTTTCAGGCTTATAGCGCCATCAAGTGGCAGAGCTGTGCAATTTTTTTTATTTGACCAAAGATTAAGCTTATATACATGTGTACCGAGTTTGATGAAGATATCTCATTTGGTTCATGAGTTATAGCCATTTTAGTAAAAATGGTCCTCCACCTGACAAACTTTTTGGGGCCCCTTCGCAACGATGAGTCAAAATTTCCAACTTTTTGATAATTATTGATATTCGGTGTCCAGAACATTTCTGCACTGGTTTTGGTTCCGGTCGGGCCCGAAAAACCTAGGACTGGATTCGCCAAAGTAGGTTTGGACATTTGTGACCATTTTAGCGGAAAAACCGGGCCGATACGAAAAATCTGCGCCAATTGCACTTTTATTAGCATTATTGACCAAGGATGCATAGCGGTAGAGTTTTGAGTCGACAAAAAATGTACGAGCTAGATGAAATGAAAGGTTGTGGATTTTTGCTGTAAAGCGCCACCTTTAAAACCCGTTCAGGCGGTTCGCTGCGCCCTGAGCAGCGAGGTGACTACTACCTTCTGACCGGACAGACTCTCTAAGGCCTTACGGTTTGGGCTGCGCGTTCCAGTTCTAAGGGGAAGAGATAATAATAATATAATAAGTAATAATAATAAAAAATCTAACAATTACAAATGGTTTCTGGCCTTCACAGCGCTCGAACTAAATATAACTGCAAGCAGCAATTATCGGGGTTCGAGCATTTAAGGCCTTTGAGGTGGTATGCAAATTTGTTCAGAATAAGGTGATATATCATACAGATAGAAGTGTAAGATCTAGTGTTTGTGTGAATAGATGAGCATTTTTTAACAATTTGAGGCCATTTACCATAGAAATCTTGTTTTTAAAGCCTTTTTAACTGTTATTGCGCCACCTATAGTCTGATCTGCATGAAACTTTGCATGCTTGTTAAGAATCATCTGACACATGTTATCACCAATTTTCGTAAAGTTTTGAGTTTTCGTTTTGGTTTTATAAGCTTTTGGGTATATGTGGCCACGCCCCTATTGTAAATGGCCCTATTACAGCTAACCGAAGGACAAAATTCAACATTTTTTTGATAATTATTGATCTAGAGAGTCCAGAGAATATTACTGCAGTCGTTTGATCGAGATTGAGCAAAAACCCTAGGACTAGTTCGCAAAAGTAGGTTTTTGACATATTTGTGAATAATTAATGAACGGTTTGATTGACATCAATGGTTCTTGAGGCAAAGTTGTTCATCATGAGGAGATCTATCAAATGATATGTATATTGTGTGGATGTGTGAAACACCACGTGATTACAGAGCCATAAAACTCGTTAGCGCCAACTAGTGGCCGATTTGTTTCAAAATTCTTACAGACCTTTAGGGCCATGAGTCGAACCTGCCCAGTGAGTTTCGTTCCGATCGACCTCGGTTAACCTTGTCTAATAGGTGCTCAAACTTCATTGGCCAATGGCGGCCATGTTTTTTGAGATACGCCAATGTCCTCATAGACCCTTATGGCACATTGGACAGAGACACTGCATACCAATTTCCAGGTTGATTGGACTGATGGTTGTGAAGTTATAGCCATTTTTATGTTTTTTCTGTATTATAGCGCCACCAAGTGGTCAAGCTCCGCAATTTTTTGAATTTGACCAAAGGCTGAGCTTTTACATATGTGTTCTGAGTTTGATGATGATATGTCATTCTGTTCCAAAGTTATAGCCTTTTTAGTGAAAGTGGCCCCGCCTCTTTTGAACGTTTTGGCGCCCCTTTGTGACCGTGAGTCAAAAGTTTAACTTTTTTTTGCTAATTATTGATCTAGGGAGTCTGGAGAACTGTGCTGCAGTGGTTTGATCGAGATCGAGTGAATAACCTAAGACTAGTTCGCAAAAGTAGTTTTTTCACATATTTGTGAATATGTAATAAACGACTTGATTGAAAGCAATGGTTCTTGAGGCAAAGTTGCTCAGCATGAGGAGATCTATCATATGGTATGAAGTTCTAGTGTTTCTGTGATTATATGAGCATGTTATAGCAATTTAAGGCAATTTAATTTTGAAATTTCGTGTTGTTGAAGCCTTTTTAACTGTCATAGCGCCACCTATGGTCCGATCTCCATGAAATTTTACATGCTTGTTAAGAGTCATCTGACACATGGTTTCTCCAACTTTTGTAAAGTTTTGAGTTTTTGTTTAGGTTTGATAGGCTTTTGGGTATATGTGGCCACGCCCCTTTTCTAAATGACCCCGTTATAGCTACCCAAAGGACAAAATTCCACATTTTTTTGATAATTATTGATCTAGAGAGTCTGGAGAACTGCGCTGCAGTGGTTTGATCGAGATTGAGCGAAAAACCTAGGCCTAGTTCGCAAAAGTAGGTTTTTCACATATTTGTGAATAATTAGTGAACGGTTTGATTGACAGCAATGGTTCTTGAGGCAAAGTTGCTCAGCATGTGGAGATCTATCAAATGATATGCATATTGTGTGGATGTGTGAAACGCCACGCGAGTGAGGCATGTTACAGTGGCAAAAAACTCGTTAGCGCCAACTAGCGGCCGATTTCTTTCAAAATTCTTACAGACCTTTAGGGCCATGAGTCGACCATGCCCAGTGAGTTTCGTTCCGATTGACCTTCGTTAACCTTGTCTAATGGGTGCTCAAAATTCATTGGCCGATGGCGGCCATGTTTTTTGAGATACGCCAATGTTCTCATAGACCCTTATGGCACATTGGACAGAGACACTGCATACCAATTTTCAGGTCGATCAGACTAACGATTGCATAGTTATTGCATTTTTATGTTTTTTCAGGCTTATAGCGCCATCAAGTGACAGAGCTGTGCAATTTTTTTTATTTGACCAAAGATTAAGCTTATACACATGTGTACCGAGTTTGGTGAAGATATCTCATTTGGTTCCTGAGTTATAGCCATTTTAGTAAAAATGGTCCTCCACCTGACAAACTTTTTGGGGCCCCTTCGCAACGATGAGTCAAAATTTCAACTTTTTTTTGATAATTATTGATATTCAGTGTCCAGAGAACATTTCTGCACTGGTTTGGTTCCGATCGGGCGAAAAACCTAGGACTAGTTCGCAAAAGTAGGTTTCGGACATTCGGCCATTTTGCAGAAAAACCGGGCTTCGTACGAAAAATCTGCGCCAGTGCACTTTTGTGCGTATTGACCCAAGGATCGCAACGATGTAAAGTTTTTGAGTCTACGACAAAAAATGTACGAGCTAGGGCCAAAAATGTAAAAAAAGTTAGTTTTTTGCGCTGTAGCGCCACCTTTAGGCCGATTGGGGCGGTTCTTTGCGCCGGAGTAGCGAGGGTGACTACTACCTTCTGACCAAGTTTCAGCTCTCTAGGCCTTACGGTTTGGGCTGCACGATCAGTTCTAGGGAAGAATAATAATAATAATAATAATAATAATAATAATAAAAATCCTAACACTAATAGGTTTCAGCGCACGCCAACCCCTAAAAAAATCCTAACAATTACAATAGTTTCAGCGCCACGTACCAACCCTAAAATCCTTTAACAATTGTTTTCAGCTTTACGCACTCGAACCCCTAATAATAATAATAAAAAAAATCCTTACAATTACAATAGGGTTTCAGTGCTACGCACTCGAACCCCTAAATATAGCTGCAAGCAGCAATTACCGGGGTTCGAGCATTAAGGCCTTTTAGGTGGTATGCAAAGTTGTTCAGAATGAGGGGATATATCATACAGATGTAAGTGTAAGATCTAGTGTTTGTGTGAATAGATGAGCATTTTTTAACAATTTGAGACCATTTACCATATAAATCTTGTTTTTAAAGCCTTTTTAACTGTTATTGCGCCACCTATGCTCTGATCTCCATGAAGCTTTGCATGCTTATTAAGAATCATCTGACACAGGTTTTCTCCAATTTTCGTAACATTTTGAGTTTTCGTTTTGGTTTTATAAGCTTTTGGGTATATGTGGCCACGCCCTATTGTAAATACCCCCATTACATCTAACCGAAGGACAAAATTCAACATTTTTTTGATAATTATTGATCTAGAGTGTCCAGAGAATATTACTGCAATGGTTTGATCGAGATTGAGCAAAAAACCTAGAACTAGTTCGCAAAAGTAGGTTTTTCACATATTTGTGAATATTTAATGAGCAATTTGGTTGACAGCAATGGTTCTTGAGGCAAAGTTGTTCATCATGAGGAGATCTATCAAATGATATGAAGATCTAGTGTTTGTGTAAATATAAGTGCATATATTTAGCCGTTTGAAGCCATTTACCATACACAGCTTGTGTTTTTGAAGCCTTTTTAACTGTTATAGCGCCACCTATGGTCCGATCTTCACGAAACTTTGCATGCTTATTAAGAGTCACCTGAGACATGATCTCACCAATTTTCATAAAGTTTTCAGTTTTTGTTTAGGTTCTATAGGCTTTTGGGTGTATGTGGCCACACTTATTTTGTAAATGGCACCGTTATAGCTAACCAAAGGACAAAATTCCACATTTTTTTGATAATTATTGATCTAGAGAGTCCAGAGAATATGACTGCAGTGGTTTGATCGAGATTGAGCGAAAAACCTAGGACTAGTTCGCAAAAGTAGGTTTTTGACATATTTTTGAATAATTAATGAACGATTTGATTGACAGCAATGGTTCTTGAGGCAAAGTTGTTCATCATGAGGAGATCTATCAAATGATATGCATATTGTGTGGATGTGTGAAACACCACGTGATTACAGAGCCATAAAACTCGTTAGCGCCAACTAGTGGCCGATTTCTTTCAAAATTCTTACAGACCTTTAGGGCCATGAGTCAAACATGGCCAGTGAGTTTCGTTCCGATCGGCCTCTGTTAACCTTGTCTAATAGGTGCTCAAACTTCGTTGGTCGATGGCGGCCATGTTTTTTGAGATACGCCAATGTCCTCATAGACCCTTATGGCACATTGGACAGAGACACTGCATACCAATTTTCAGGTTGATTGGACTGACGGTTGCGAAGTTACAGCCATTTTTATGTTTTTTCTCTATTATAGCGCCACCAAGTGGTCAAGCTCCGCAATTTTTTGGATTTGACCAAAGGCTGAGATTTTACATATATGTTCCGAGTTTGGTGATGATATGTCATTCTGTTCCAAAGTTATAGCCATTTTACTAAAAGGGGCCCTGCCTCTTTTGAACGTTTTGGCGCCCCTTTGCGACTGTGAGTCAAAAGTTTAACTTTTTTTTGATAATTATTGATCTAGGGAGTCTGGAGAACTGTGCTGCAGTGATTTGATCGAGATTGAGTGAATAACCTAGGACTAGTTCGCAAAAGTAGGTTTTTCACATATTTGTGAATATGTAATAAACGACTTGATTGACAGCAGTGGTTCTTGAGGCAAAGTTGCTCAGCATGAGGAGATCTATCATATGGTATGAAGTTTTAGTGTTTCTGTGATTATATGAGCATGTTACAGCAATTTAAGGCAATTTAATTTTGAAATTTCGTGTTGTTGAAGCCTTTTTAACTGTCATAGCGCCACCTATGGTCCGATCTCCATGAAATTTTACATGCTTCTTAAGAGTCATCTGACACATGTTTTCACCAACTTTTGTAAAGTTTTGAGTTTTTGTTTAGGTTTTATAGGCTTTTGGGTATATGTGGCCACGCCCCTTTTCTAAATGACCCCGTTATAGCTACCCAAAGGACAAAATTCCACATTTTTTTGATAATTATTGATCTAGAGAGTCTGGAGAACTGCGCTGCAGTGGTTTGATCGAGATTGAGCGAAAAACCTAGGACTAGTTCGCAAAAGTAGGTTTTTCACATATTTGTGAATAATTAATGAATGATTTGATTGACAGCAATGGTTCTTGAGGCAAAGTTGCTCAGCATGTGGAGATCTATCAAATGATATGCATATTGTGTGGATGTGTGAAACACCACGTGAGTGAGGCACGTTAGAGAGGCAAAAAACTCGTTAGCGCCAACTAGTGGCCGATTTGTTTCAAAATTCTTACAGACCTTTAGGGCCATGAGTCGAATATGCCCAGTGAGTTTCGTTCCGATCGGCCTCCGTTAACCTTGTCTAATGGGTGCTCAAACTTCGTTGGCCGATGGCGGCCATGTTTTTTGAGATACGCCAATGTCCTCATAGACCCTTATGGCACATTGGACAGAGACACTGCATACCAATTTTCAGGTCGATCAGACTAACGATTGCATAGTTATAGTCAATTTATGTTTTTTCAGGCTTATAGCGCCATCAAGTGGCAGAGCTGTGCAATTTTTGTTATTTGACCAAAGATTGAGCTTATACACATGTGTACTGAGTTTGGTGAAGATATCTCATTTGGTTCATGAGTTATAGCCATTTTAGTAAAAATGGTCCTCCACCTGACAAACTTTTTGGGGCCCCTTCGCAACGATGAGTCAAAATTTCAACTTTTTTTTGATAATTATTGATATTCAGTGTCCAGAGAACATTTCTGCACCGGTTTGGTTCCGATCTGGCGAAAAACCTAGGACTAGTTCGCAAAAGTAGGTTTCGGACATTCGGCCATTTTGCGGAAAAACCGGGCTTCGTACGAAAAATCTGCGCCAGTGCACTTTTGTGCGTATTGACCCAAGGATCGCAACGATGTACATTTTTTGAGTCTACGACAAGAATTGTACGAGCTAGGGCCAAAAATGCGAAAAAAGTTAGTTTTTTGCGCTGTAGCGCCACCTTTAGGCCGATTTGGGCGAGACTTTGTATCTGAGTAGCGAGCAAGACTACTACGATCTGACCAAGTTTCAGCTCTCTAGGCCTTACGGTTTGGGCTGCACGATCAGTTTTACCGGAGAAGAATAATAATAATAATAAAAATCCTTACAATTACAAAAGGGTTTCAGCACTACGTGCTCGAACCCCTAAATATAGCTGCAAGCAGCAATTACCGGGGTTCGAGCATTTAAGGCCTTTGAGGTGGTATGCAAATTTGTTCAGAATGAGGTGATATATCATACAGACAGAAGTGTAAGATCTAGTGTTTGTGTGAATAGATGAGCATTTTTTAACAATTTGAGGCCATTTACCATAGAAATCTTGTTTTTAAAGGCTTTTTAACTGTTATAGCGCCACCTATGCTCCGATCTCCATGAAACTTTGCATGCTTGTTAAGAATCATCTGACACATGATTGCTCCAATTTTCATAACGTTTTGAGTTTTTGTTTAGGTTTTATAGGCTTTTGGATATATGTGGCCACTCCCCTTTTGTAAATGACCCCGTTATAGCTAACCAAAGGACAAAATTCAACATGTTTTTGATAATTATTGACCTAGAGAGTCCAGAGAACATTACTGCAGTGGTTTGATCGAGATTGAGTGAAAAACCTAGGACTAGTTCGCAAAAGTAGGTTTTTCACATATTTGTGAATAATTAATGAACGGTTTGATTGACAGCAATGGTTCTTGAGGCAAAGTTGTTCATCATGAGGAGATCTATCAAGTGATATGCATATTGTGTGGATGTGTGAAACACCACGTGATTACAGAGGCAAGAAATTCGTTAGCGCCAACTAGTGGCCGATTTCTTTTAAAATTCTTACAGACCTTTAGGACCATGAGTCGAACATGCCCAGTGAGTTTTGTTCCGATCGGCCTCAGTTAACCTTGTCTAATAGGTGCTCAAAATTCATAGGTCGATGGCGGCCATGTTTTTTGAGATACGCCAATGTTCTCATAGACCCTTATGGCACATTGGACAGAGACACTGCATACCATTTTTCAGGTTGATTGGACTGACGGTTGCGACGTTATAGCCATTTTTATATTTTTTCTCTATTATAGCGCCCCCAAGTGGTCAAGCTCCGCAATTTTTTTGATTTGACCAAAGGCTGAGCTTTTACATAAGTGTTCTGAGTTTGGTGATGATATGTCATTCTGTTCCAAAGTTATAGCCTTTTTACTAAAAGTGGCCCCGCCTCTTTTGAACGTTTTGGCGCCCCTTTGCGACTGTGAGTCAAAAGTTTAACTTTTTTTTCATAATTATTGATCTAGGGAGCCTGGAGAACTGTGCTGCAGTGGTTTGATCGAGATCGAGTGAATAACCTAGGACTAGTTCGCAAAAGTGGGTTTTTCACATATTTGTGAATATGTAATAAACGACTTGATTGACAGCAATGGTTCTTGAGGCAAAGTTGCTCAGCATGAGCAGATCTATCATATGGTATGAAGTTCTAGTGTTTCTGTGATTATATGAGCATGTTATAGCAATTTAAGGCAATTTACTTTTGAAATTTCGGGTTGTTGAAGCCTTTTTAACTGTCATAGCGCCACCTATGGTCCCATCTCCATGAAATTTTACATGCTTGTTAAGAGTCATCTGACACATGTTTTCTCCAACTTTTGTAAAGTTTTGAGTTTTTGTTTAGGTTTGATAGGCTTTTGGGTATATGTGGCCACGCCCCTTTTCTAAATGACCCCGTTATAGCTACCCAAAGGACAAAATTCCACATTTTTTTGATAATTATTGATCTAGAGAGTCTGGAGAACTGCGCTGCAGTGGTTTGATCGAGATTGAGCGAAAAACCTAGGACTAGTTCGCAAAAGTAGGTTTTTCACATATTTGTGAATAATTATTGAATGATTTGATTGACAGCAATGGTTCTTGAGGCAAAGTTGCTCAGCATGTGGAGATCTATCAAATGATATGCATATTGTGTGGATGTGTGAAACGCCACGCGAGTGAGGCATGTTAGAGAGGCAAAAAAGTCGTTAGCGCCAACTAGTGGCCGATTTCTTTCAAAATTCTTACAGACCTTTAGGGCCATGAGTCGAACATGCCCAGTGAGTTTCGTTCCGATTGACCTTCGTTAACCTTGTCTAATGGGTGCTCAAACTTCATTGGCCGATGGCAGCCATGTTTTTTGAGATACGCCAATGTCCTCATAGACCCTTATGGCACATTGGACAGAGACACTGCATACCAATTTTCAGGTCGATCGGACTAACGATTGCATAGTTATAGTCATTTTATTGTTTTTCAGGCTTTTAGCGCCACCAAGTGGCAGAGCTGTGCAATTTTTTTTATTTCACCAAAGATTGAGCTTGTACATAAGTGTGTCAAGTTTCGTAACGATATGCCATTTGGTTCCTGAGTTATAGCCATTTTAGTAAAAATGGTCCTCCACCTGACAAACTTTTTGGGGCCCCTTCGCAACGATGAGTCAAAATTTCAACTTTTTTTTGATAATTATTGATATTCAGTGTCCAGAGAACATTTCTGCACTGGTTTGGTTCCGATCGGGCGAAAAACCTAGGACTAGTTCGCAAAAGTAGGTTTCGGACATTCGGCCATTTTGCGGAAAAACCGGGCTTCGTACGAAAAATCTGCGCCAGTGCACTTTTGTGCGTATTGACCCAAGGATTGCAACGATGTAAATTTTTTGAGTCTACGACAAAAAATGTACGAGCTAGGGCCAAAAATGTAAAAAAAGTTAGTTTTTTGCGCTGTAGCGCCACCTTTAGGCCGATTGGGCCGGTTCTTTGCGCCTGAGTAACGAGGAGGACTACTACCTTCTGACCAAGTTTCAGCTCTCTAGGCCTTACGGTTTGGGCTGCACGATCAGTTCTAGGGAAGAATAATAATAATAATAATAATAATAATAATAATAAATATAGCTGCAAGCAGCAATTACCGGGGTTCGAGCATATAAGGCCTTTTAGGTGGTATGCAAAGTTGTTCAGAATGATGGGATATATCATACAGATGTAACTGTAAGATGTAGTGTTTGTGTGAATAGATGAGCATTTTTTAACAATTTGAGGCCATTTACCATCGAAGTCCTGTTTTTAAAGCCTTTTTAACTGTTATAGCGCCACCTATGCTCTGATCTCCATGAAACTTTGCATGCTTGTTAAGAATCATCTGACACATGTTTTCACCAATTTTCGTAAAGTTTTGAGTTTTTGTTTAGTTTTGATAGGCTTTTGGGTATATGTGGCCACGCCCCTGTTGTAAATGACCCCGTTATAGCTAACCGAAGGACAAAATTCAACATTTTTTTGATAATTATTGATCTAGAGAGTCCAGAGAATTGTGCTGCAGTGGTCTGCTCAAGATTGAGCGAAAAACCTAGGACTAGTTCACAAAAGTAGGTTTTTCACATATTTGTGAGTATTTAATGAACGACTTGAATGACAGCAATGGTTCTTGAAGCAAAGTTGTTCATCATAAGGAGATCTATCAAATGATATGAAGATCTAGTGTTTATGTGAATATACTAGCATTTATTTAGCCATTTGAAGCCATTTAGCATACACAGCTTGTGTTTTTGAAGCCTTTTTAACTGTTATAGCGCCACCTATGGTCTGATGTTCACGGAACTTTGCATGCTTGTTAAGAGTCATGTGACACATGTTTTCTCCAACTTTTGTAAAGTTTTGAGTTTTTGTTTAGGTTTTATAGGCTTTTGGATATGTGTGGCCACGCCCCTTTTCTAAATGACCCCGTTATAGCTAACCAAAGGACAAAATTCAACATTTTTTTGATAATTATTGATCTAGAGAGTCTGGAGAACTGTGCTGCAGTGGTTTGATCGAGATTGAGTGAAAAACCTAGGACTAGTTCGCAAAAGTAGGTTTTTCACATATTTGTGAATAATTAATGAACGGTTTGATTGACAGCAATGGTTCTTGAAGCAAAGATGTTCATCATGAGGAGATCTATCAAATGATATGCATATTATGTGGATGTGTGAAACACCACGTGATTACAGAGCCATAAAACTCGTTAGCGCCAACTAGTGGCCGATTTCTTTCAAAATTCTTACAGACCTTTAGGGCCATGAGTCGAACATGCCCAGTGAGTTTCGTTCCGATCGGCCTCCGTTAACCTTGTCTAATAGGTGCTCAAAATTCATTGGTCGATGGCGGCCATGTTTTTTGAGAAACGCAAATATTCTCATAGACCCTTATGGCACATTGGACAGAGACACTGCATACCAATTTTCAGGTCGATTGGACTGACGGTTGCGAAGTTATAGCCATTTTTATGTTTTTTCTGTATTATAGCGCCACCAAGTGGTCAAGCTCCGCAATTTTTTGGATTTCACCAAAGGCTGAGCTTTTACATAGGTGTTCTGAGTTTGGTGATGATATGTCATTCTGTTCCAAAGTTATAGCCATTTTTCTAAAAGTGGCCCCGCCTCTTATGAACGTTTTGGTGCCCCTTTGCGACCGTGAGTCAAAAGTTTAACTTTTTTTTGATAATTATTGATCTAGGGAGTCCAGAGAATATTACTACAGTGGTTTGATCAAGATTGAGCGAAAAACCTAGGAGTAGTTTGCAAAAGTATGTTTTTAACATATTTGTGAATATATAATGAACGACTTGAATGACAGCAATGGTTCTTGAGGCAAAGTTGTTCATCATTAGGAGATCTATCAAATGATATGAAGATCTAGTGTTTGTGTGAATATATGAGCATTTATTTAGCCATTTAAATCCATTTACCATACACAGTTTATGTTTTTGAAGCCTTTTTAACTGTTATAGCGCCACCTATTGTCCAATCTTCACGAAACTTTGCATGCTTATTAAGAGTCACCTGTAACATGTTCTCACCAATTTTTGTAAAGTTTTAAATTTTCATTTAGGTTTTATAGGCTTTTGGGTATGTGTGGCCACACCCCTTTTGTAAATGACCCCGTTATAGCTAACCAAAAGACAAAATTCAACATTTTTTTGATAATTATTGATCTAGAGAGTCCAGAGAATATTACTGCAGTGGTTTGATTGAGATTGAGCGAAAAACCTAGGACTAGTTTGCAAAAGTAGGTTTTTAACATATTTGTGAATATTTAATGAACGATTTGATTGACAGCAATGGTTCTTGAGGCAAAGTTGTTCATCATGAGGAGATCTATCAGATGATATGCATATTGTGTGGATGTGTGAAACACCACGTGATTACAGAGCCATAAAACTCGTTAGCGCCAACTAGTGGCTGATTTCTTTTAAAATTCTTACAGACCTTTAGGGCCATGAGTCAAACATGCCCAGTGAGTTTCATTCTGATTGACCTTCGTTAACCTTGTCTAATAGGTGCTTAAAATTCATTGGCCAATGGCGGCCATGTTTTTTAAGATACGCCAATGTCCTTATAGACCCTTATGGCACATTGGACAGAGACACTGCATACCAATTTTCAGGTCGATCGGACAAACGATTGCATAGTTATAGTCATTTTTATGTTTTTTCAGGCTTATAGCGCCACCAAGTTGTAGAACTGTACAATTTTTTTGATTTGACCAAAGATTGAGCTTATACACATGTGTACCGAGTTTGGTGAAGATATCTCATTTGGTTCATGAGTTATAGCCATTTTAGTAAAAATGGCCCTCCACCTGACAAACTTTTTGGGGCCCCTTCGCAGCGATGTGTCAAAATTTAACATTTTTTTGATAATTATTGATATTCACTGTCCAGAGAACATTTCTGCATTGGTTTGGTTCCGATCGGGCGAAAAACCTAGGACTAGTTCGCAAAAGTAGGTTTCAGATATAACGCCATTTTGCGGCAAAACGGTACGTCCCAGAGCACAAATCGCGCCTGTGCACTTTTGTGCGTATTGACCCAAGGATTGCAACGATGTAAAGTTTTTGAGTCTACGACAAAAATTGTACGAGCTACGGCCAAAAATGTAAAAAAAGTTAGTTTTTTGCGCTGTAGCGCCACCTTTAGGCCGATTTGGGCGAGACTTTGTCAGAACATCCCCACGGGGAGCTCTACCTTCTGGCCAAGTTTCAGCTCTCTAGGCCTTACGGTTTGGTCTGCACGATCAGTTTTAGCGGAGAAAAATAATAATAAAAAAAATCCTGACAATAACAATAGGGTTTCAGTGCTACGCACTCGAACCCCTAATAATAATAAAAAAAATCCTTACAATTACAATAGGGTTTCAGTGCTACGCACTCGAACCCCTAAATATAGCTGCAAGCAGCAATTACCGGGGTTTGAGCATATAAGGCCTTTTAGGTGGTATACAAAGTTGTTCAGAATGAGGGGATATATCATACAGATGTAAGTGTAAGATCTAGTGTTTGTGTGAATAGATGAGCATTTTTTAACAATTTGAGGCCATTTACCATGTTTTGAAAGCATTTTTAACTGTTATTGCGCCACCTATGCTCTGATCTCCATGAAGCTTTGCATGCTTGTTAAGAATCATCTGACAAAGGTTTTCTCCAATTTTCGTAACATTTTGAGTTTTCGTTTTGGATTTATAAGCTTTTGGGTATATGTGGCCACGCCCTATGTTAAATACCCCGATTACATCTAACCGAAGGACAAAATTCAACATTTTTTTGATAATTATTGATCTAGAGTGTCCAGAGAATATTACTGCAATGGTTTGATCGAGATTGAGTAAAAAACCTAGGACTAGTTCGCAAAAGTACGTTTTTCACATATTTGTGAATATTTAATGAACGACTTGAATGACAGCAATGGTTCTTGAAACAAAGTTGTTCATCATGAGGAGATCTATCAAATGATATAAAGATCTAGTGTTTGTGTAAATATAAGTGCATATATTTAGCCGTTAGAAGCCATTTACCATACACAGCTTGTGTTTTTGAAGCCTTTTTAACTGTTATAGCGCCACCTATGGTCCGATCTTCACGAAACTTTGCATGCTTATTAAGAGTCATCTGTCACATGTTCTCACCACGTTTCGTAAAGTTTTGAGTTTTTGTTTAGGTTTTATAAGCTTTTGGGTATTTTTGGCCACGCCCCTTTTCTAAATGACCCCGTTATGGCTAACCAAATGACAAAATTTCACATTTTTTTGATAATTATTGATCTAGAGAGTCTGGAGAACTGCGCTACAGTGGTTTGATCGAGACTGAGCAAAAACCCTAGGACTAGTTCGCAAAAGTAGGTTTTTAACATATTTGTGAATAATTAATGAAAGGTTTGATTGACAGCAATGGTTCTTGAGGCAAAGTTGCTGAGCATGAGGAGATCTATCAAATGATGTGCATATTGTGTAGATGTGTGGAACACCATGTGTGTACAGAGGCAAAAAACTTGTTAGCGCCAACTAGTGGCCGATTTCTTTCAAAATTCTTACAGACCTTTAGGGCCATGAGTCGAACATGCCCACCGAGTTTTGTTCCAATCGACCTCTGTTAACCTTGTCAAATAGGTGCTCAAACTTCATTGGCCAATGGCGGCCATGTTTTTTGAGATACGCCAATGCCCTCATAGACACTTGTGCCCCTTTGGTCCAAGAGACTGCATACCAATTTTCAAGTCAATCGGACTAACGGCGGTGTATTCATAGCCAATAATATGTTTTTTCAGTTTTATAGCGCCACCAAGTGGTCAAGCTCCGCAATTTTTTTGATTTGACCAAAGATTAAGCTTCTACATATGTGTACCAAGTTTGGTGAAGATATCTCATTCCTTTCAAAAGTTATAGCCATTTTAGTAAAAGTGGCCCTGTCACTTTGGAACGTTTTGGTGGCCCTTTGTGACCGTGAGTGAAAAGTTCAACTTTTTTTTGATAATTATTAATATTCAGTGTCCAGAGAATATTTCTGCACTGGTTTGGTTCCGATTGGGTGAAAAACCTAGGACTAGTTCGCAAAAGTAGGTTTCGGATTCACGTCCATTTTTCGGGGTCAACCGTGCGTCGCAGCTCAAAAATTTCGCACTCCACTTTTGTTCGGGCTGACCCAAGGAACGCAACGATGTAAAGTTTTTGAGTCTACGACAAACGATTTACGAGTTTAGGCCAATAAACTGATAAATTTTAGTTTTTTGCGCTGTAGCGCCACCTTTAAGCCGATTAGGCTCAGTCTTTGTCAGAATGTCCCCACAGGGAGCTCTACCTTCTGGCCAAGTTTCAAGTCTCTAGGCCTTACGGTTTGGGCTGCCCATTCAGTTTTAGGGGAAAAAAAATTATCCTATCAATTACAAATAGATAATATAGCTGCAAGCAGCAATTACCGGGGTTCGAGCATTTAAGGCCTTTAAGGTGGTATGCAAAGTCGTTCAAAATTTGGAGATTTGTCATATGATATAAAGATCTAGTGTTTGTGTGAATATATGAGCATTTTTTAAATAATTTGAGACCATTTACCATAGAAATCCTGTCTTTTTGAAGCTTATAGAGCCATCTATGGTCTGATCTCCATGAAACATTTCATGATTGTTAAGAGTCATCTGACACATGTTCTCACCAATTTTCATAACATTTTGAGTTTTCGTTTAGGTTTTATAGGCTTTTGAGTATATGTGGCCACACACCTTTTGAAAATGACCCTGTTATAGCTAACCGAAGGACAAATTTCAACATTTTTTTGATAATTATTGATCTAGAGAGTCCAGAGAATATTACTGCCATGGTTTGATCGAGACTGAGTGAAAAACCTAGGACTAGTTCACAAAAGTAGGTTTTTAACATAATTGTGAATATTTAATGAACGATTTGATTGACAGCAATGGGTCTTGAGGCAAAGTTGTTCATCATGAGGAGATCTATCAAATGATATGAAGATCTAGTGTTTGTGTGGATATAAGTGCATTTATTTAGCCATTTGAAGCCATTTACCATACACAGCTTATGTTTTTGAAGTCTTTTTAACTGTTATAACGCCACCTATGTTCCGATCTTCACAAAACTTTGCATGCTTATTAAGAGTCACCTGACACATGATCTCACCAATTTTTGTAAATTTTTGAGGTTTTGTTTAGGATTGATAGGCTTTTGGGTATATGTGGCCATGCCACTATTGTAAATGGCCCCATTACAGCTAACCAAAGGACAAAATTCAACATTTTTTTGATAATTATTGATCTAGAGAGTCCAGAGAATATGACTGCAGTGGGTTGATCGAGATTGAGTGAAAAACCTAGGACTAGTTCGCAAAAGTAGGTTTTTCACATATTTGTGAATAATTAATGAACGGTTTGTTTGACAGCAATGGTTCTTGAGGCAAAGTTGCTCAGCATTTGGAGATCTATCAAATGATATGCATATTGTGTGGATGTGTGAAACCCCACGTGATTACAGAGGCAAGAAAACTCGTTAGCACCAACTAGTGGCCGATTTCTTTCAAAATTCTTACAGACCTTTAGGGCCATGAGTCGAACATGCCCAGTGAGTTTCGTGCCGATCGGCCTCTGTTAACCTTGTCTAATAGGTGCTCAAATTTCATTGGCTGATGGCAGCCATGTTTTTTGAGATACGCCAATGTCCTCATAGACCCTTATGGCACATTGGACAGAGACACTGCATACCAATTTTCAGATCGATCAGACCAACAATTGCATAGTTATAGTCATTTTCATGTTTTTTCCACCTTATAGCGCCACCAAGTGGTCAAGCCCCGCAATTGTTTTGATTTGACCAAAGATTGAGCTTGTACATATGTTTACCGAGTTTGGTGATGATATGTCATTCCGTTCAAAAGTTATAGCCATTTTAGTAAAAATGGCCCCGCCTCTTTCGAACGTTTTGGCGCCCCTTTGCGATCGTGAGTCAAAATTTCAACTTTTTTTTGATAATTATTGATCTTCACTCTCCAGAGAACATTTCTGCACTGGTTTGGTTCCGATTGGTCGAAAAACCTAGGACTAGTTCGCAAAAGTAGGGTTTTAACAAATTTCAAAATGGCGGAAAAATTTGCATACCGGAAATGAAATCAGAGATAGCCATTTTGTTTTGATTGAGCCAAGGATTCCAATGATATAAGACACTTCAGTGTTCGACAAACGGTTTAGGAGTTATGATCGATTTCACAATTTTGTTCGCTGTAGCGCCACCTATAGGCCGAGTGGGGTGAGTCTTTGTCAGAACGTCCCCTCAGGGAGCTCTACCTTCTGGCCAAGTTTCAGCTCTCTAGGCCTTACGGTTTGGTCTGCACGATCAGTTTTAGCGGAAAAGAATAATAATAATAATCCTGACAATTACAATAGGGTTTCAGCACTGCGTGCTCGAACCCCTAATAATAATAAAAATATAGCTGCAAGCAGCAATTACCGGGGTTCGAGCATTTAAGGCCTTTAAGGTGCTATGCAAAGTTTTTCAAAATGAGATTTGTCATATGATATGAAGATCTAGTGTTTGTGTGAATATATGAGCATTTTTTTAGCAATTTGAGATCATTTACCATAGAAATCCAGTGTTCTTGAAGCTTATAGCGCCACCTATTGTCCAATCTTCACGAAACGTTCCATGCTTGTTAAGAGTCATCTGACACATGTTCTTACCAATTTTCGGAAAGTTTTGAGTTTTTGTTTAGGTTTTATAGGCTTTTGTGTATATGTGGCCACACCCCTTTTCTAAATGACCCCTTTATAGCTAACCAAAGGACAAAATTCCAGATTTTTTTGATAATTATTGATCTAGAGAGTCCAGAGAATATTACTGCAGTGGTTTGATCGAGATTGAGTGAAAAACCTAGGACTAGTTCGCAAAAGTAGGTTTTTAACATATTTGTGAATAATTAATGAACAATTTGATTGACAGCAACGGTTCTTGAGGCAAAGCTTCTCGGCATGACGAGATCTATCAAATGATATGCATATTGTGTAGATGTGTGAAACGCCACGCGATTACAGATCCAAAAAATTTGTTAGCGCCAACTAGTGGCCGATTTCTTTCAAAATTCTTACAGACCTTTAGGGCCATGAGTCGAACATGCCCACCGAGTTTCGTTCCAATTGACCTCCGTTAACCTTGTCAAATAGGTGCTCAAAATTCATTGGCCAATGGCGGCCATGTTTTTTGAGATACGCCAATGTCCTCATAGACACTTGTGCCCCTTTGGTCCAAGAGACTGCATACCAATTTTCAAGCCAATCGGACTAACGGCGGTGTATTTATAGCGAATAATATGTTTTTTTCAGTTTTATAGTGCCACCAAGTGGTCAAGCTCCGCAATTTTTTTGATTTGACCAAAGATTAAGCTTATACATATGTGTACCAAGTTTGGTGAAGATATCTCATTCCTTTCAAAAGTTATAGCCATTTTAGTAAAAGTGGCCCCGTCACTTTGGAACGTTTTGGTGGCCCTTTGTGACCGTGAGTGAAAAGTTCAACTTTTTTTTGATAATTATTGATATTCAGTGTCCAGAGAATATTTCTGCACTGGTTTGGTTCCGATTGGGTGAAAAACCTAGGACTAGTTAGCAAAAGTAGGTTTCGGATTCACGTCCATTTTTCGGGGTCAACCGTGCGTCGCAGCTCAAAAATTTCACACTCCACTTTTGTTCGGGCTGACCCAGGGAACGCAACGATGTAAAGTTTTTGAGTCTACGACAAACGGTTTATGAGCTTAGGCCAATAAACTGATAAATTTTAGTTTTTTGCGCTGTAGCGCCACCTTTAGGCCGATTAGGCTCAGTCTTTGTCAGAATGTCCCCACAGGGAGCTCTACCTTCTGGCCAAGTTTCAAGTCTCTAGGCCTTACGGTTTGGGCTGCCCATTCAGTTTTAGGGGAAAAAAAAAAAAAATCCTATCAATTACAAATAGATAATATAGCTGCAAGCAGCAATTACCGGGGTTCGAGCATTTAAGGCCTTTGAGGTGGTATGCAAATTTGTTCAGAATGAGGTGATATATCATACAGACAGAAGTGTAAGATCTAGTGTTTGTGTGAATAGATGAGCATTTTTAACAATTTGAGGCCATTTACCATAGAAATCTTGTTTTTAAAGCCTTTTTAACTGTTATAGCGCCACCTATGCTCCGATCTCCATGAAACTTTGCATGCTTGTTAAGAATCATCTGACACATGATTGCTCCAATTTTCATAACGTTTTGAGGTTTTGTTTAGGTTTTATAGGCTTTTGGATATATGTGGCCACTCCCCTTTTGTAAATGACCCCGTTATAGCTAACCAAAGGACAAAATTCAACATGTTTTTGATAATTATTGATCTTGAGAGTCCAGAGAACATTACTGCAGTGGTTTGATCGAGATTGAGTGAAAAACCTAGGACTAGTTCGCAAAAGTAGGTTTTTCACATATTTGTGAATAATTAATGAACGGTTGGATTGACAGCAATGGTTCTTGAGGCAAAGTTGTTCATCATGAGGAGATCTATCAAGTGATATGCATATTGTGTGGATGTGTGAAACACCACGTGATTACAGAGGCAAGAAATTCGTTAGCGCCAACTAGTGGCCGATTTCTTTTAAAATTCTTACAGACCTTTAGGACCATGAGTCGAACATGCCCAGTGAGTTTTGTTCCGATCGGCCTCAGTTAACCTTGTCTAATAGGTGCTCAAAATTCTTAGGTCGATGGCGGCCATGTTTTTTGAGATACGCCAATGTTCTCATAGACCCTTATGGCACATTGGACAGAGACACTGCATACCATTTTTCAGGTTGATTGGACTGACGTTTGCGACGTTATAGCCATTTTTATATTTTTTCTCTATTATAGCGCCCCCAAGTGGTCAAGCTCCGCAATTTTTTGGATTTGACCAAAGGCTGAGCTTTTACATAANGGCCTCAGTTAACCTTGTCTAATAGGTGCTCAAAATTCATAGGTCGATGGCGGCCAGGTTTTTTGAGATACGCCAATGTTCTCATAGACCCTTATGGCACATTGGACAGAGACACTGCATACCATTTTTCAGGTTGATTGGACTGACGGTTGCGACGTTATAGCCATTTTTATATTTTTTCTCTATTATAGCGCCCCCAAGTGGTCAAGCTCCGCAATTTTTTTGATTTGACCAAAGGCTGAGCTTTTACATAAGTGTTCTGAGTTTGGTGATGATATGTCATTCTGTTCCAAAGTTATAGCCTTTTTACTAAAAGTGGCCCCGCCTCTTTTGAACGTTTTGGCGCCCCTTTGCGACTGTGAGTCAAAAGTTTAACTTTTTTTTCATAATTATTGATCTAGGGAGCCTGGAGAACTGTGCTGCAGTGGTTTGATCGAGATCGAGTGAATAACCTAGGACTAGTTCGCAAAAGTGGGTTTTTCACATATTTGTGAATATGTAATAAACGACTTGATTGACAGCAATGGTTCTTGAGTCAAAGTTGCTCAGCATGAGCAGATCTATCATATGGTATGAAGTTCTAGTGTTTCTGTGATTATATGAGCATGTTATAGCAATTTAAGGCAATTTACTTTTGAAATTTCGTGTTGTTGAAGCCTTTTTAACTGTCATAGCTCCACCTATGGTCCCATCTCCATGAAATTTTACATGCTTGTTAAGAGTCATCTGACACATGTTTTCTCCAACTTTTGTAAAGTTTTGAGTTTTTGTTTAGGTTGGATAGGCTTTTGGGTATATGTGGCCACGCCCCTTTTCTAAATGACCCCGTTATAGCTACCCAAAGGACAAAATTCCACATTTTTTTGATAATTATTGATCTAGAGAGTCTGGAGAACTGCGATGCAGTGGTTTGATCGAGATTGAGCGAAAAACCTAGGACTAGTTCGCAAAAGTAGGTTTTTCACATATTTGTGAATAATTATTGAATGATTTGATTGACAGAAATGGTTCTTGAGGCAAAGTTGCTCAGCATGTGGAGATCTATCAAATGATATGCATATTGTGTGGATGTGTGAAACGCCACGCGAGTGAGGCATGTTAGAGAGGCAAAAAAGTCGTTAGCGCCAACTAGTGGCCGATTTCTTTCAAAATTCTTACAGACCTTTAGGGCCATGAGTCTAACATGCCCAGTGAGTTTCGTTCCGATTGACCTTCGTTAACCTTGTCTAATGGGTGCTCAAACTTCATTGGCCGATGGCAGCCATGTTTTTTGAGATACACCAATGTCCTCATAGACCCTTATGGCACATTGGACAGAGACACTGCATACCAATTTTCAGGTCGATCGGACTAACGATTGCATAGTTATAGTCATTTTATTGTTTTTCAGGCTTTTAGCGCCACCAAGTGGCAGAGCTGTGCAATTTTTTTATTTGACCAAAGATTGAGCTTGTACATAAGTGTGTCAAGTTTCGTAACGATATGCCATTTGGTTCCTGAGTTATAGCCATTTTAGTAAAAATGGTCCTCCACCTGACAAACTTTTTGGGGCCCCTTAGCAACGATGAGTCAAAATTTCAACTTTTTTTTGATAATTATTGATATTCAGTGTCCAGAGAACATTTCTGCACTGGTTTGGTTCCGATCGGGCGAAAAACCTAGGACTAGTTCGCAAAAGTAGGTTTCGGACATAACGCCATTTTGCGGAAAAACCGGGCCTCGTACGAAAAATCTGCGCCAGTGCACTTTTGTGCGTATTGACCCAAGGATCGCAACGATGTAAATTTTTTGAGTCTACGACAAGAATTGTACGAGCTAGGGCCAAAAATGTAAAAAATGTTAGTTTTTTGCGCTGTAGCGCCACCTTTAGGCCGATTGGGCCGGTTCTTTGCGCCTGAGTAGCGAGGAGGACTACTACCTTCTGACCAAGTTTCAGCTCTCTAGGCCTTACGGTTTGGGCTGCAAGATCAGTTCTAGGGAAGAATAATAATAATAATAATAATAATAATAATAATAATAATAAAAAAAATCCTAACAATTACAATAGGGTTTCAGCGCTACGCGCTCGAACCCCTAATAAAAAAAATCCTAACAATTACAATAGGGTTTCAGCGCTACGCGCTCGAACCCCTAAATATAGCTGCAAGCAGCAATTACCGGGGGTCGAGCATTAAGGCCTTTTAGGTGGTATGCAAAGTTGTTCAGAATGAGGGGATATATCATACAGATGTAAGTGTAAGATCTAGTGTTTGTGTGAATAGATGAACATTTTTTAACAATTTGAGGCCATTTACCATAGAAATCTTGTTTTTAAAACCTTTTTAGCTGTTATAGCGCCACCTATGCTCCGATCTCCATGAAACTTTGCATGCTTGTTAAGAATCATCTGACACATGTTTTCACCAATTTTTGTAAAGTTTTGAGTTTTCGTTTTGGTTTTATAGGCTTTTTGGGTATATGTGGCCACAGCCCTTTTGTAAATTAACCCAGTTATAGCTAACCAAAGGAAAAAAATCAACATTTTTTTGATAATTATTGATCTAGAGAGTGCAGAGAATATTACTGCATTGGTTTGATCGCGATTGAGCAAAAAACCTAGGAATAGTTCGCAAAAGTAGGTTTTTCACATATTTGTGAATAATTAATGAATGATTTGATTGACAGCAATGGTTCTTGAGGCAAAGTTGTTCATCATGAGGAGATCTATCAAATGATATGCATATTGTGTGGATGTGTGAAACACCACGTGATTATAGAGCCATAAAACTCGTTAGCGCCAACTAGTGACCGATTTCTTTCAAAATTCTTACAGACCTTTAGGGCCATGAGTTGAACATGCCCACCGAGTTTTGTTCCGATCGACCTCCGTTAACCTTGTCAAATAGGTGCTCAAAATTCATTGGCCAATGGCGGCCATGTTTTTTGAGACACTTGTGCCCCTTTAGTCCAAGAGACTGCATACCAATTTTCAAGTCAATCGGACTAACGGCGGTGTATTTATAGCCAATAATATGTTTTTTCAGGCTTATAGCGCCACCAAGTGGCAGAGCTGTGCAATTTTTTTTTTATTTGACCAAAGATTTAGCTTATGCACATGTGTACCGAGTTTGGTGTAGATATCTCATTCCATTCAAAAGTTATAGCCAAATGTAAGAATTTGGTAATGTTAGCATAGAACGTTTTGGCATTCCTATTCGACCGGGAGTCAAAATTTCAACTTTTTTTTGATAATTATTGATATTCACTGTCCAGAGAACATTTCTGCACTGGTTTGGTTCCAATCGGGCGAAAAACCTAGGACTAGTTCGCAAAAGTAGGTTTCGGATATAACACCATTTTGCTGAAAAACGGTACGTCCTAGAGCAACAAACACCGCAGAGCAATTTTGTGCGTATTGACCCATGGATTGCAACGATGTAAAGTTTTTGAGTCTACGACAATAATTGTACGAGCTATGGCCAAAAATGTCAAAAATATTAGTTTTTTGCGCTGTAGCGCCACCTTTAGGCCGATTAAGCTCAGTCTTTGTCAGAATGTCCCCACAGGGAGCTCTACCTTCTGGCCAAGTTTCAAGTCTCTAGGCCTTACGGTTTGGGCTGCCCATTCAGTTTTAGGGGAAAAAAAAAATTATCCTAACAAATACAAATAGATAATATAGCTGCAAGCAGCAATTACCGGGGTTCGAGCATTTAAGGCCTTTGAGGTGGTATGCAAAGTTGTTCAGAATGAGGGGATATATCATACAGATGTAAGTGTAAGATGTAGTGTTTGGGTGAATAGATGAGCATTTTTTAACAATTTGAAGCCATTTACCATAGAAATCTTGTTTTTAAAGCCTTTTTAACTGTTATTGCGCCACCTATGCTCCGATCTCCATGAAACTTTGCATGCTTCTTAAGAGTCATCTGACACATGTTTTCTCAAATTTTCGTAAAGTTTTAAGTTTTCGTTTTGGTTTTATAAGCTTTTGGGTATATGTGGCCAAGCCCCTATTGTAAATGGCCCCATTACAGCTATCCGAAGGACAAAATTCAACATTTTTTTGATAATTATTGATCTAGAGAGTCCAGAGAAGATGACTGCAGTGGTTTGATCGAGATTGAGCGAAAAACCTAGGACTAGTTCGCAAAAGTAGGGTTTTGACATATTATTGAATAATTAATGAACGGTTTGATTGACAGCAATGGTTCTTGAGGCAAAGTTGTTCATCATGAGGAGATCTATCAAATGATATGCATATTATGTGGATTTGTGAAACACCACGTGATTACAGAGCCATAAACCTCGTTAGCGCCAACTAGTGGCCGATTTGTTTCAAAATTCTTACAGACCTTTAGGACCATGAGTCGAACATGCCCAGTGAGTTTCGTTCCTATCGGCCTCCGTTAACCTTGTCTAATAGGTGCTCAAAATTCATAGGTCGATGGCGGCCATGTTTTTTGAGATACGCAAATGTTCTCATAGACCCTTATGGCACATTGGACAGAGGCACCGCATACCAATTTTCAGGTTGATTGGACTGACGGTTGCGAAGTTATAGCCATTTTTATGTTTTTTCTCTATTATAGCGCCACCAAGTGGTCAAGCTCCGCAATTTTTTGATTTCACCAAAGACTGAGCTTTTATATATATGTTCTGAGTTTGGTGATGATATGTCATTCCGTCCTGTTAGCTGCCTAGTGAAAAGTGGCTCACTGAAAAGTTTTCCTACCTCTTACACCCATCGTTTCTCTAACTTCTTTGATAATCATTAATCTAGGGAGTCTGAGAACTGCAGTTTATGGTTTGATCGAGATCGAAAGTGAATACAACCAGGGACGAAAAGTAGCTCTTTCACATTTGTGAATATGTAATAAACGACTCTGATTAATAAGCAAAGGTTCTTGAGGCAAAGTTGCTCAGCATGAGGAGATCTACCATATGGTATGAAGTTGTAGTGTTTCTGTGATTATATGAGGATGTTATAGCAATTCTTAAGGCAATTTACTTTTGAAATTTGTTTTGAAGCCTTTCTTTGACTGTCATCATAGCCTATCTATGGTCCTGAATTCCTTCCATGAATTTTACGCTTCTAGGAGTCATCTGATGTTTTCCAACTTTGTAAAGTTTTGAGCTTTTGTTTAGGTTTTATAGGCTTTGGGTATATGTGGCCACGCCCCTTTTCTAAATGACACCGGTTATAGCTACCCCAAAGGACAAAATTCCAACATTTTTTTGATAATTATTGATCTAGAGAGTCCAGAGAATATTACTGCAGTGGTTTGATCGAGATTGAGCAAAAAACCTAGGACTAGTTCGCAAAAGTAGCTTTTTCACATGTTTGTGAATATTTAATGATTGATTTGATTGACAGCAATGGTTCTAGAGGCAAAGTTGTTCATCATGAGGAGATCTATCAAATGATATGCATATTTTGTGGATGTGTGAAACACCACGTGATTACAGAGGCAAAAAACTTGTTAGCGCCAACTAGGGGCCGATTTGTTTCAAAATTCTTACATACCTTTATGGCCATGAGTCGAATATGCCTAGTGAGTTTCGTTCCGATCGGCCTCTGTTAAGCTTGTCTAATAGGTGCGCAAACTTCATTGGCCGATGGCGGCCATGTTTTTTGAGATACGCCAATGTCCTCATAGACCCTTGTGGGACATTGGACAGAGACACTGCATACCAAGTTTGAGGTCGATCGGACTAACAGTTGTGTAATTATAGCTGTTTTTGTGTTTTTGTATCTCATAGCACCACCAAGTGGTCAAGCTCGGCAATTTTTTTTATTTCACCAAAGATTGAGATATTACACATGCGTACCGAGTTTGGTGAAGATACCTCATTCGGTTCATGAGTTATAGCCATTTTAGTAAAACTGGCCCTCCACCTGACAAACTTTTTGCGGCCCCTTCGCAACGATGAGTGGAAATATGACATTTTTTTGATAATTATTGATCTTCACTGTCCAGTGAACATTTCTGCACTGGTTTGGTTCCGATCGGGCCAAAAACCTAGGACTAGTTCACAAAAGTAGGTTTTGGACATGATTAAAATTTGCGGGAAAACGGGGCCTCCAGGACCCCAAATCACAGGGGGGGTTTTCAATTTGTATTGACCCAAGGATTCCAAATATCTAATTTTTTTGAGTCTACGACAAGCGGTTTAGGAGTTATGAGCACTTTCGCGTTTTGGTTCACTATAGCGCCCCCTATGGGCCGTTTGGGCTCATACTTTGATAGGTTCTCCCCAAATTGAGGTCTACCATCTGGCCAAGTTTGAAGTCTCTAGGACTTACGGTTTGGTCTGCACGATCAGTTTTACGGCAGAAAAATAATAATAAAAATAATAATAAAAATCCTAACAATTACAATAGGGTTTCAGTGCTACGCACTCGAACCCCTAAATATAGCTGCAAGCAGCAATTATCGGGGTTCGAGCATTTTAAGGTCTTTAAGGTGGTATGCTTAGGGTCTAGGCCAACCTGGATTCATGGCTGACAGTAAAACACATCCAAAATGGACAATATGCTCACAGAAATACACACACAGAAACGAAAAGTTTAAACTAATATATTAATACTGAATAAATATGTTTACACACACAGAGACATACATGCATACACATTTTCTTGTACAGATATTTGAAATAAATGATATGGGCCAACACTTTTAATTGCAAGTATTCTCTTTGTAACAGTTTGTGTCTTTTTCAGATTTCACTGTAATCATAATGTGGCATAATTGTAAAAAACTGATATGTCTGTATGAACAAAATTTTAAGCTTTGCCTAAATGTGATTTTAAATGTTATAACAGTGATTTTATAAGTGTTAATCGATCATCAAACCTATTAAAAACAGTTCTGTTCAGCTGAATAAGCCCATTAGGGGTCTTCTACTGACATCTAGTGCTTATTATTGCAATTTCATGCAATGTCTCATACAAACACTGAGATTTTAAACATCATAACTATTATAGTGTTATTTTTGCCCAGTCTCTCTTAAATTTTGCATATTTGTTTAGAATGAGATTATTTGTCATTTTTGTCACAGTTTTGAGACGTTGCAAGCTTTCTTTTAAAAATGTTAGGCTTTTGGGTACAGTACATTTAAAGAACAGTTGGATTGACAGCAATGGTCTTAGACAAAAAATTGTTGAGAATGAGGAGATCTATCATATGGTATGAAGATCTAGTGTTTGTGTGAAAAAATGAGCATTTGTTAGCAATTCGAGGCCAATTACAATAGAAATGTTGTGTTTTTGACGCCTTTTTAACTGTTATAGCGCCACCTATGATCCGATGCTATGGTTGCTATGGTTTTAGGATGTAGTCCAACCCAAAATATATGGCTAACACTACAGCACATCTATGATGGACAATACAATCACAAACACAGAATATGAAATAGTTAAACATTTTGTTGCACATAAGAGATTTCGGTCATAAATAGTAGGTGACAAAATGCTTACTGTAAGTCTTATGTTTTTAAGAGTTTATATATCATTTTCAGGTTTCACTGTAATCATAATCTTGCATAACTGTCAAATGTAATACATCTGTATAAATGAAGTGGTAAAGTTTTACTAAATGTGATTTGAAATGATATAACATTGATTTAGTATCATCTTTGTATGAAATTAAAGCTTGAAACCATGAAAATGCACTGTTCTAGTCATTTCAGTGACCCATTAGTGGTCTTCTACTGCCATCTAGTGGTTATAGTTGCAATTGCACGTTTTAAAGAGAGATCCATTACTTTTAAGCTTTATAACTGTTACATGGCCTTTTTTGCCTAATGTCTATGAAATGTATGTTTGTTTAAAATCGTATGATGATGATTTTACTTAGGGTTGTGAAATTTTGTTTTCTTTTAGGTTTTATAGACTTTTGGGTACAGTAGCTCATGATCATCTTATTATGTGGCCACATCCATGATGGAGAATACACTCACAAACAGAAATTAAATAGTTAAACTGTTACATTAATGTTCATTAAGCATTACTGCACACATTGTGTTGCACATAAGAGATTTGTGTATTAAATGGTAGGTGACAAAATGTTTAGTGCAAGTCTTTTTAAGATTTTATATATAATTTTCAGGTTTCACTGTAATCATAATCTTGTATTATTGTCAAATATGATATATGTGTTTAAATGAAGTGTTAAACTTTGCCTAAATGTGATTTGAAATGTTATAACAGTGATTTAGTCTTTGCATGAATTGAAATAAATGGAAAATCTGTGAATAGCACTGTTCATTTCAATGAGCCATTAGTGGTCTTCTACTGCCATCTAGTGGTTATAGTTGTAATTTCATGACATTTTAAAGAGCGATGCATAGTTTTTGAGCTTTATAACTGTTACATTGCCTTTTTTTGCCTGATGTCTTTAAAATGCAGGCTTGTTTAGAATCATATGATGATGATTTGACTTAGGTTTGTGAAATTTTCTTTTCTTTTAGGTTTTAGAGCCTCGGTACAGTAGATCATGATCTTATTATTAAGTGGCTATCTAAATGGTAGGGATGTGACGAGACCAGTCGGATTTCGCGAGATCTCGTGACAGTATCCTCCCACAACATTTTGCCGGGTTTACATTAGAGCTGCACTATTAATCCTTAAAATATTGAGGTGTCGATTCAAACACCCAAGCGATCTTATTCCTAAATGACAACACGTTATCTTTGTCTATTAGGACTGTTTCACATCGCCAGTGTCAGTGGAGCGTGAACAGCAGGTTTTGTCGCTGCCATGTTAATGAATCAGAAGATCGGAGTAAATGTGAACGCAGAAAGAGCAACACAAACAGTCTTTTCAACCCCATTATAATGATTATTTCTGTGTTACAGATATTTAAATAATAGAAGTACTGGGATAAAAGTTTATAGTTTGGGCATAAACACTTATTGTCTACAGTAGCTATAAAAACGAAAGTATTTTAACACGTGTATCTATTGTCACGCTTATCCTCTTCCGCCAGGAGGTGGCGACAACTGCCCGTTTAAAAAAAAAGGTATGTCATTAAATCATTCATTCAGGAAATTTCAATAGTCAAACAAGTCTTAATGAAGTGAGACACTGTCTCCTTTATTGAATGTTTTTTTTTATTTTGTTTAAATGAATATATGTTTTTAAAAGACTTAAGCAATGAACAGTTTGTCATTTGCCATTTACCATACACAGCTTGTGTTTTTGAAGCCTTTTTAACTGTTATAGCGCCACCTATGGTCCGATCTTCGCTAAACTTTGCATGCTTGTTAAGAATCATCTGACACATGTTTTCACCAATTTTCGTAACGTTTTGAGTTTTTCTTTAGTTTTGATAGGCTTTTGGGTATATGTGGCCACGCCCCTGTTGTAAATGACCCTGTTATAGTTAACCGAAGGACAAAATTCAACATTTTGTTGATAATTATTGATCTAGAGAGTCCAGAGAATATTACTGCAGTAGTTTGATCGAGATTAAGCAAAAACCCTAGGACTAGTTCGCAAAAGTAGGTTTTTAAGATATTTGTGAATAATTAATGAACGGTTTGATTGACAGCAATGGTTCTTGAGGCAAAGGTGTTCATCATGAGGAGATCTATCAAATGATATGAAGATCTAGTGTTTGTGTGAATATTTGAGCATGTATTTAGCCATTTTAAGCCATTTACCATACACACCTTGTGTTTTTGAAGCCTTTTTAACTGTTATAGCGCCACCTATGGTCCGATCTTCACGAAACTTTGCATGCTTGTTAAGAGTCATCTGACACATGTTTTCTCCAACTTTTGTAAAGTTTTGAGTGTTTGTTTAGGTTTGATAGGCTTTTGGGTATATGTGACCATGCCCCTTTTCTAAATGACCCCGTTATAGCTAACCAAAGGACAAAATTCCACATTTTTTTGATAATTATTGATCTAGAGAGTCTGGAGAACTGCGCTGCAGTGGTTTGATCGAGATTGAGCAAAAAACCTAGGACTAGTTCGCAAAAGTAGGTTCTTCACATATTTGTGAATAATTAATGAACGGTTTGATTGCCAGCAATGGTTCTTGAGGCAAAGTTGTTCATCATGAGGAGATCTATCAAATGATATGCATATTGTGTGGATGTGTGAAACACCACGTGATTACAGAGCCATAAAACTCGTTAGCGCCAACTAGTGACCGATTTCTTTCAAAATTCTTACAGACGTTTAGGGCCAGGAGTCGAACATGCCCAGTGAGATTCATTCCGATTGACCTTCGTTAACCTTGTCTAATAGGTGCTCAAACTTCATTGGCCAATGGCAGCCATGTTTTTTGAGATCCGCCAATGTCCTCATAGGCCCTTATGGCACATTGGACAGAGACACTGCATACCAATTTTCAAGTCGATCGGACTAACGATTGCATAGTTATAGTCATTTTTATGTTTTTTCAGGCTTATAGCGCCACCAAGTGGCAGAGCTGAGCAATTTTTTTTATTTGACCAAAGATTGTGCTTATACACATGTGTACCGAGTTTGGTGAAGATATCTCATTTGGTTCATGAGTTATAGCCATTTTAGTAAAAATGGCCCTCCACCTGACAAACTTTTTGGGGCCCTTTCGCAACGATGAGTCAAAATTTCAACTTTTTTTGATAATTATTCATATTCAGTGTCCAGAGAACATTGCTGCACTGGTTTGGTTCCGATCGGGTGAAAAACCTAGGACTAGTTCGCAAAAGTAGGTTTCGGACATTCGGCCATTTTGCGGAAAAACGGTACGTCCTAGAGCCCAAATTGCACCTGTGCACTTTTGTGCGTATTGACCCAAGGATTGCAAAAATGTAAAGTTTTTGAGTCTACGACAAAAATTGTACGAGCTAGGGCCAAAAATGTAAAAAATTTTTGTTTTTTGCGCTGTAGCACCACCTTTAGGCCGATTTGGGCGAGACTTTGTCAGAACGTCCCCCCGGGGAGCTCTACCTTTTGCCCAAGTTTCAGCTCTCTAGGCCTTACGGTTTGGTCTGCACGATCAGTTTTAGCGGAAAATAATAATAATAATAATAATAATAAAAAAAATCCTTACAATTACAATAGGGTTTCAGTGCTACGCACTCGAACCCCTAATAATAAATATAGCTGCAAGCAGCAATTACCGGGGTTCGAGCATTAAGGCCTTTAGGTGGTATGCAAAGTTGTTCAGAATGAGGGGATATATCATACAGATGTAAGTGTAAGATCTAGTGTTTGTGTGAATAGATGAGCATTTTTTAACAATTTGAGGCCATTTACCATAGAAATCTTGTTTTTAAAGCCTTTTTAGCTGTTATAGCGCCACCTACACTCCGATCTCCATGAAACTTTGCATGCTTGTTAAGAATCATCTCACACATGTTTTCACCAATTTTTGTAAAATTTTGAGTTTTCGTTTTGGTTTTATAGGCTTTTGGATATATGTGGCCACACCCCTTTTGTAAATTAACCCAGTTATAGCTAACCAAAGGAAAAAAAATCAACATTTTTTTGATAATTATTGATCTAGAGAGTCCAGAGAATATGACTGCAGTGGTTTGATCGAGATTGAGCGAAAAACCTAGGACTAGTTCGCAAAAGTAGGGTTTTGACATATTTTTGAATAATTAATGAACGGTTTGATTGACAGCAATGGTTCTTGAGGCAAAGTTGTTCATCATGAGGAGATCTATCAAATGATATGCATATTGTGTGGATTTGTGAAACACCACGTGATTACAGAGCTATAAAACTCGTTAGCGCCAACTAGTGGCCGATTTGTTTCAAAATTCTTACAGACCTTTAGGGCCATGAGTCGAACATGCCCAGTGAGTTTCGTTCCGATCGGCCTCCGTTAACCTTGTCTAATAGGTGCTCAAAATTCATTGGTCGATGGCGGCCATGTTTTTTGAGATACGCAAATGTTCTCATAGACCCTTATGACACATTGGACAGAGACACTGCATACCAAGTTTCAGGTCGATTGGACTGACGGTTGCGAAGTTATAGCCATTTTTATGTTTTTTCTGTATTATAGCGCCACCAAGTGGTCAAGCTCCGCAATTTTTTGGATTTCACCAAAGGCTGAGATTTTACATAGGTGTTCTGAGTTTGGTGATGATATGTCATTCTGTTCCAAAGTTATAGCCATTTTTCTAAAAGTGGCCCCGCCTCTTTTGAACGTTTTGGCGCCCCTTTGCGACCGTGAGTCAAAAGTTTAATTTTTTTTTGGTAATTATTGATCTACGGAGTCTGGAGAACTGTGCTGCAGTGGTTTGATCGAGATTGAGTGAATAACCTAGGACTAGTTCGCAAAAGTAGGTTTTTCACATATTTGTGAATATGTAATAAACGACTTGATTGACAGCAGTGATTCTTGAGGCAAAGTTGCTCAGCATGAGGAGATCTATCATATGGTATGAAGATCTTGTGTTTCTGTGATTATATGAGCATGTTATAGCAATTTAAGGCTATTTATTTTTGAAATTTTGTGTTTTTGAAGCCTTTTTAAATGTCATAGCGCCACCTATGGTCCGATCTCCATAAAATTTTACATGCTTGTTAAGAGTCATCTGACACATGTTTTCTCCAACTTTTGTAAAGTTTTGAGTTTTTGTTTAGGTTTTATAGGCTTTTGGATATATGTGGCCACGCCCCTTTTATAAATGACCCCGTTATAGCTGACCGAAGGACAAAAATCAACATTTTTTTGATAATTATTGATCTAGAGAGTCTGGAGAACTGCGCTGCAGTGGTTTGATCGAGATTGAGCGAAAAACCTAGGACTAGTTCGCAAAAGTAGGGTTTTCACATATTTGTAAATAATTAATGAATGATTTGATTGACAGCAATGGTTCTTGAGGCAAAGTTGCTCAGCATGTGGAGATTTATCAAATGATATGCATATTGTGTGGATGTGTGAAACACCACGTGAGTGAGGCACGTTAGAGAGGCAAAAAACTCGTTAGCGCCAACTAGTGGCCGATTTGTATCAAAATTCTTACAGACCTTTAGGGCCATGAGTCGAATATGCCCAGTGAGTTTCGTTCCGATCAGCCTCTGTTAACCTTGTCTAATGGGTGCTCAAACTTCGTTGGCCGATGGCGGCCATGTTTTTTGAGATACGCCAATGTCCTCATAGACCCTTATGGCACATTGGACAGAGACACTGCATACCAATTTTCAGGTCGATCAGACTAACGATTGCATAGTTATAGTCAATTTATGTTTTTTCAGGCTTATAGCGCCATCAAGTGGCAGAGCTGTGCAATTGTTTTTATTTGACCAAAGATTGTGCTTATACACATGTGTACCGAGTTTGGTGAAGATATCTCATTTGGTTCATGAGTTATAGCCATTTTAGTAAAAATGGTCCTCCACCTGACAAACTTTTTGGGGCCCCTTCGCAACGATGAGTCAAAATTTCAACTTTTTTTTGATAATTATTGATATTCAGTGTCCAGAGAACATTTCTGCACTGGTTTGGTTCCGATCGGGTGAAAAACCTAGGACTAGTTCGCAAAAGTAGGTTTCGGATATTCGGCCATTTTGCGGAAAAACCGGGCTTCGTACGAAAAATCTGCGCCAGTGCACTTTTGTGCGTATTGACCCAAGGATCGCAACGATGTAAATTTTTTGAGTCTACGACAAGAATTGTACGAGCTAGGGCCAAAAATGCGAAAAAAGTTAGTTTTTTGCGCTGTAGCGCCACCTTTAGGCCGATTGGGCCGGTTCTTTGCGCCTGAGTAGCGAGGAGGACTACTACCTTCTGACCAAGTTTCAGCTCTCTAGGCCTTACGGTTTGGGCTGCACGATCAGTTCTAGGGAAGAATAATAATAATAATAATAATAAAAAATATAGCTGCAAGCAGCAATTACCGGGGTTCGAGCATTAAGGCCTTTTAGGTGGTATGCAAAGTTGTTCAGAATGAGGGGATATATCATACAGATGTAAGTGTAAGATCTAGTGTTTGTGTGAATAGATGAGCATTTTTTAACAATTTGAGGCCATTTACCATAGAAATCTTGTTTTTAAAGCCTTTTTAGCTGTTATAGCGCCACCTATGCTCCGATCTCCATGAAACTTTGCACGCTTGTTAAGAATCATCTGACACATGTTTTCACCAATTTTTGTAAAGTTTTGAGTTTTCGTTTTGGTTTTATAGGCTTTTGGGTATATGTGGCCACACCCCTTTTGTAAATTAACCCAGTTATAGCTAACCAAAGGAAAAAAATCAACATTTTTTTGATAATTATTGATCTAGAGAGTCCAGAGAATATTACTGCAGTGGTTTGATCGAGATTGAGCAAAAAACCTAGGACTAGTTCGCAAAAGTAGGTTTTTCACATATTTGTGAATAATTAATGAACGATTTGATTGACAGCAATGGTTCTTGAGGCAAAGTTGTTCATCATGAGGAGATCTATCAAATGATATGCATATTGTGTGGATGTGTGAAACACCACGTGATTACAGAGCCATAAAACTCGTTAGCGCCAACTAGTGGCCGATTTCTTTCAAAATTCTTACAGACCTTTAGGGCCATGAGTTGAACATGCCCACCGAGGTTTGTTCCGATCGACCTCCGTTAACCTTGTCAAATAGGTGCTCAAACTTCATTGGCCAATGGCGGCCATGTTTTTTGAGATACGCCAATGTCCTCATAGACACTTGTGCCCCTTTAGTCCAAGAGACTGCATACCAATTTTCAAGTCAATCGGACTAACGGCGGTGTATTTATAGCCAATAATATGTTTTTTCAGGCTTATAGCGCCACCAAGTGGCAGAGCTGTGCAATTTTTTTTATTTGACCAAAGATTGAGCTTATGCACATGTGTACCGAGTTTGGTGTAGATATCTCATTCCATTCAAAAGTTATAGCCAAATGTAAGAATTTGGTAATGTTAGCATAGAACGTTTTGGCATTCCTATTCGACCGTGAGTCAAAATTTCAACTTTTTTTTGATAATTATTGATATTCACTGTCCAGAGAACATTTCTGCACTGGTTTGGTTCCAATCGGGCGAAAAACCTAGGACTAGTTCGCAAAAGTAGGTTTCGGATATAACACCATTTTGCGGAAAAACGGTACGTCCTAGAGCAACAAACACCGCAGAGCAATTTTGTGCGTATTGACCCATGGATTGCAACGATGTAAAGTTTTTGAGTCTACGACAAAAATTGTACGAGCTATGGCCAAAAATGTCAAAAATATTAGTTTTTTGCGCTGTAGCGCCACCTTTAGGCCGATTAAGCTCAGTCTTTGTCAGAATGTCCCCACAGGGAGCTCTACCTTCTGACCAAGTTTCAAGTCTCTAGTCCTTACGGTTTGGGCTGCCCATTCAGTTTTATGGGGAAAAAAAAATTATCCTAACAAATACAAATAGATAATATAGCTGCAAGCAGCAATTACCGGGGTTCGAGCATATAAGGCCTTTGAGGTGGTATGCAAAGTTGTTCAGAATGAGGGGATATATCATACAGATGTAAGTGTAAGATGTAGTGTTTGTGTGAATAGATGAGCATTTTTTAACAATTTGAAGCCATTTACCATAGAAATCTTGTTTTTAAAGCCTTTTTAACTGTTATTGCGCCACCTATGCTCCGATCTCCATGAAACTTTGCATGCTTCTTAAGAGTCATCTGACACATGTTTTCTCCAATTTTAGTAAAGTTTTAAGTTTTCGTTTTGGTTTTATAAGCTTTTGGGTATATGTGGCCAAGCCCCTATTGTAAATGGCCCCATTACAGCTAACCGAAGGACAAAATTCAACATTTTTTTGATAATTATTGATCTAGAGAGTCCAGAGAAGATGACTGCAGTGGTTTGATCGAGATTGAGCGAAAAACCTAGGACTAGTTCGCAAAAGTAGGTTTTTGACATATTATTGAATAATTAATGAACGGTTTGATTGACAGCAATGGTTCTTGAGGCAAAGTTGTTCATCATGAGGAGATCTATCAAATGATATGCATATTATGTGGATTTGTGAAACACCACGTGATTACAGAGCCATAAAACTCGTTAGCGCCAACTAGTGGCCGATTTGTTTCAAAATTCTTACAGACCTTTAGGACCATGAGTCGAACATGCCCAGTGAGTTTCGTTCCTATCGGCCTCCGTTAACCTTGTCTAATAGGTGCTCAAAATTCATAGGTCGATGGCGGCCATGTTTTTTGAGATACGCAAATGTTCTCATAGACCCTTATGGCACATTGGACAGAGGCACAGCATACCAATTTTCAGGTTGATTGGACTGACGGTTGCGAAGTTATAGCCATTTTTATGTTTTTTCTCTATTATAGCGCCACCAAGTGGTCAAGCTCCGCAATTTTTTTGATTTCACCAAAGACTGAGCTTTTATATATATGTTCTGAGTTTGGTGATGATATGTCATTCTGTTCCAAAGTTATAGCCATTTTAGTGAAAGTGGCCCCGCCTCTTTCGAAAGTTTTGGCGCCCCTTTGCGACCGTGAGTCAAAAGTTTAACTTCTTTTTGATAATTATTAATCTAGGGAGTCTGGAGAACTGTGCTGCAGTGGTTTGATCGAGATCGAGTGAATAACCTAGGACTAGTTCGCAAAAGTAGGTTTTTCACATATTTGTGAATATGTAATAAACGACTTGATTGACAACAAAGGTTCTTGAGGCAAAGTTGCTCAGCATGAGGAGATCTATCATATGGTATGAAGTTGTAGTGTTTCTGTGATTATATGAGGATGTTATAGCAATTTAAGGCAATTTACTTTTGAAATTTCGTGTTTTTGAAGCCTTTTTGACTGTCATAGCGCCATCTATGGTCCGATCTCCATGAAATTTTACATGCTTCTTAAGAGTCATCTGACACATGTTTTCTCCAACTTTTGTAAAGTTTTGAGTTTTTGTTTAGGTTTTATAGGCTTTTGGGTATATGTGGCCACGCCCCTTTTCTAAATGACACCGTTATAGCTACCCAAAGGACAAAATTCAACATTTTTTTGATAATTATTGATCTAGAGAGTCCAGAGAATATTACTGCAGTGGTTTGATCGAGATTGAGCAAAAAACCTAGGACTAGTTCGCAAAAGTAGCTTTTTCACATATTTGTGAATATTTAATGATTGATTTGATTGACAGCAATGGTTCTAGAGGCAAAGTTGTTCATCATGAGGAGATCTATCAAATGATATGCATATTTTGTGGATGTGTGAAACACCACGTGATTACAGAGGCAAAAAACTTGTTAGCGCCAACTAGTGGCCGATTTGTTTCAAAATTCTTACATACCTTTATGGCCATGAGTCGAATATGCCTAGTGAGTTTCGTTCCGATCGGCCTCTGTTAAGCTTGTCTAATAGGTGCTCAAACTTCATTGGCCGATGGCGGCCATGTTTTTTGAGATACGCCAATGTCCTCATAGACCCTTGTGGGACATTGGACAGAGACACTGCATACCAAGTTTGAGGTCGATCGGACTAACAGTTGTGTAATTATAGCTGGTTTTGTGTTTTTGCATCTCATAGCGCCACCAAGTGGTCAAGCTCGGCAATTTTTTTTATTTCACCAAAGATTGAGATATTACACATGCGTACCGAGTTTGGTGAAGATACCTCATTAGGTTCATGAGTTATAGCCATTTTAGTAAAAATGGCCCTCCACCTGACAAACTTTTTGCGGCCCCTTCGCAACGATGAGTGGAAATATGACATTTTTTTGATAATTATTGATCTTCACTGTCCAGTGAACATTTCTGCACTGGTTTGGTTCCGATCGGGCGAAAAACCTAGGACTAGTTCACAAAAGTAGGTTTTGGACATGATTAAAATTTGCGGGAAAACGGGGCCTCCAGGACCCCAAATCACAGGGGGGGTTTTCAATTTGTATTGACCCAAGGATTCCAAATATCTAATTTTTTTGAGTCTACGACAAGCGGTTTAGGAGTTATGAGCACTTTCGCGTTTTGGTTCACTATAGCGCCACCTATGGGCCGTTTGGGCTCATACTTTGATAGGTTCTCCCCAAATTGAGGTCTACCATCTGGCCAAGTTTGAAGTCTCTAGGACTTACGGTTTGGTCTGCACGATCAGTTTTACGGCAGAAAAATAATAATAAAAATAATAATAAAAATCCTAACAATTACAATAGGGTTTCAGTGCTACGCACTCGAACCCCTAAATATAGCTGCAAGCAGCAATTATCGGGGTTCGAGCAAATAAGGCCTTTAAGGTTATGTGGATTTAAGATGTAGTCCAACGCAAAATATATGGCTAAACACACACTAAAACACATCCATGATGGAGAAAACACTCACAAACACAGAAATTAAATAGTTAAACTGTTATATTAATGTTCATTAAGCATTACTGCTTTTACACACACAGACATAATTTGTTGCACCTTGAAGATTTGTGTAATAAATGGTAGGTGACAAAATGTTTAGTGCAAATATTGTCTTTAAGATTTTATATATCATTTTCAGGTTTCGCTGTAATCATAATCTTGTATTATTGTCAAATATGATATATCTGTATAATTTAAATTAAACTTTGACTAAATGTGATTTGAAATGTTGTAACAGTGATTTAGTTTATGTATAAATTGAAATTAATTGAAAACAAGCCATGAAATGCACTGTTGTAGTCTGTTTAATGATGCATTAATGGTCTTCTACTGCCATCTAGTGGTTAAAGTTGCAATTTCATGGCGTTTTAAAAAAAGGATGCATTGTTTTAAGTTTCTAACTGTAAATTTGCCTTTTTTGCCTTATGTTGATAAAATTGTATGCTTCTTCAGAATCATATGATAATGATTTTACTTAGGTTTGTGAAATTTTGTTTTCTTTTAGGATTTATAGATTTTTGGGTACAGTAGATCATGATCTTATTATTAAGAGGTGCTGTTTTTACTGACTAAATGCAAATGTTCAACATTTTTTTGATAATTGTTGATCTAGAGGGTCCAGAGAATGTTACTACAGTGATTTTATGTATTTTGAGTTTAAAACCTAGGACTAGTTTACAAAAGTAGGTTTTTTTTTTTTTAAATAATATAACATATTTAAAGAATAGTTGGATTGACAGCAATGGTCCTGGAGGCAAAGTTGTTCAGAATGAGGACATCTATATCATATGATATGAAGATCTAGTGGTTGTGTGAATATATTTGCATGTTTTTAGCAAGTTGAGGCCAATTACCATAGAAATTTTGTTTTTGAAGCCGTTTTAACTGTTATAGTGCCACCTTCATGAAACTTTGCATGCCTGTTTAGCATCATAAAAGGTTGTGTGGATTTAAGATGTAGTCCAATGTAAAATATATGGCTAACACAATAAAACACATCCATGATGGAGAATACACTCACAAACAGAAATTAAATAGTTAAACTGTTATATTGATGTTCATTAAGCATTACTACACACACACACACACACACACACACACACACACATTTTGTTGCACGTAAGAGATTTGTGTATTAAATGGTAGGTGACAAAATGTTTAGTGAAAGTCTTTTTAAGATTTTATATATAGTTTTCAGGTTTCACTGTAATCATAATCTTGTATTATTGTCAAATATGATATATGTGTTTAAATGAAGTGTTAAACTTTGACTAAATGTGATTTGAAATGTTATATAGTGATTTAGTCTTTGCATGAATTGAAATGAATGGAAAATCTGTGAATAGCACTGTTCATTTCAATGAGCCATTAGTGGTCTTCTACTGCCATCTAGTGGTTATAGTTGTAATTTCATGACATTTTAAAGAGCGATGCATAGTTTTTGAGCTTTATAACTGTTACATTGCCTTTTTTTGCCTGATGTCTTTAAAATGCAGGCTTGTTTAGAATCATATGATGATGATTTGACTTAGGTTTGTGAAATTTTCTTTTCTTTTAGGTTTTATAGACTCCGGTACAGTAGATCATGATCTTATTATTAAGTGGCTATCTAAATGGTAGGGATGTGACGAGATCAGTCGGATTTCACAAGATCTCGTGACAGTATCCTCCCACAACATTTTGCCATGTTTACATTAGAGCTGCACTATTAATCCTTAAAATATTGAGGTGTCGATTCAAACACCTACGCAATCTTATTCCTAAATGACAACGAGTTATCTGTGTCTATTAGGACTGTTTCACATCGCCAGTGTCAGTGGAGCGTGAGAAGCAGGTTTTGTCGCTGCCCATATTAATGAATCAGAAGGTCGGAGTAAATGTGAACGCAGAAAGAGCAACACAAACAGTCTTTTCAACCACATTATAATCATTATTTAGGTGTTACATATATTTAAATAATAGAAGTACTGGGATAAAAGTTTATAGTTTGGGTATAAACACTTATTGTCTACAGTAGCGATCAAAACGTAAGTATTTTAACAGGTGTATCTATTGTAACGCTTATCCTCTTCCGCCAGGAGGTGGCGACAAATGCCCGTTTAAAAAAAAAGTATGTCATTGAATCATTCATTCAGGAGATTTCAACAGTCAAACAAGTCTTAATGAAGTGAGACACTGTCTCGTTTATTGAATGTTTTTTTTTTTAATTTTGTTTAAATGAATATATGTTTTTAAAAGACTTAAGCAATGAACAGTTTGTCATTTGCCATTTACCATACACAGCTTGTGTTTTTGAAGCCTTTTTAACTGTTATAGCGCCACCTATGGTCCGATCTTCACGAAACTTTGCATGCTTCTTAAGAGTCATCTGACACATGTTTTCTTCAACTTTTGTAAAGTTTTGAGTTTTTGTTTAGGTTTTATAGGCTTTTGGATATATGTGACCACGCCCCTTTTCTAAATGACCCCGTTATAGCTAACCAAAGGACAAAATTCTACATTTTTTTGATAATTATTGATCTAGAGAGTCTGGAGAAGTGCGCTGCAGTGGTTTGATCGAGATTGAGTGAAAAACCTAGGACTAGTTCGCAAAAGTAGGTTTTTCACATATATGTCAATAATTAATGAACGATTTGATTGACAGCAATGGTTCTTGAGGCAAAGTTGTTCATCATGAGGAGATCTATCAAATGATATGCATATTGTGTGGATGTGTGAAACACCACGTGATTACAGAGCCATAAAACTCGTTAGCGCCAACTAGTGGCCGATTTCTTTCAAAATTCCTACAGACCTTTAGAGCCATGAGTCGAACATGGCCAGTGAGTTTCGTTCTGATTGACCTTCGTTAACCTTGTCTAATAGGACCTCAAACTTCGTTGGTCGATGGCGGCCATGTTTTTTTAGATACGCCAATGTTCTCATAAACCCTTATGGCACATTGGACAGAGACACTGCATACCAATTTTTCAGGTTGATTGGACTGACGGTAGAGAAGTTATAGCCATTTTTATGTTTTTTCTCTATTATAGCGCCACCAAGTGGTCAAGCTCCGCAATTTTTTGGATTTGACCAAAGGCTGAGGTTTTACATATGTGTTCTGAGTTTGGTGATGATATGTCATTCTGTTCCAAAGTTATAGCCTTTTTACTAAAAGTGGCCCCGCCTCTTGTGAAGGTTTTGGCGCCCCTTTGCGACTGTGAGTGAAAAGTTAAACTTTTTTTTGATAATTATTGATCTAGGGAGTCTGGAGAACTGTGCTGCAGTGGTTTGATCGAAATCGAGTGAATACCCTAAGACTAGTTTGCAAAAGTGGGTTTTTCACATATTTGTGAATATGTAATAAATGACTTGATTGACAGCAATGGTTCTTGAGGCAAAGTTGCTCAGCATGAGGAGATCTATCATATGGTATGAAGTTCTAGTGTTTTTGTGATTATATGAGCATGGTATAGCAATTTAAGGCAATTTACTTTTGAAATTTCATGTTGTTAAAGCCATTTTAACTGTCATAGCGCCACCTATGGTCCGATCCCCATGAAATTTTACATGCTTTTTAAGAGTCATGTGACACATGTTTTCTCCAACTTTTGGGAAGTTTTGAGTTTCTGTTTAGGTTTTTTAGGCTTTTGGGTATATGTGACCACGCCCCTTTTCTAAATGACCCCGTTATAGCTAACCGAAGGACAAAATTCAACATGTTTTTGATAATTATTGATCTAGAGAGTCTGGAGAACTCCGCTGCAGTGGTTTGATCGAGATTGAGCGAAAAACCTAGGACTAGTTCGCAAAAGTAGGTTTTTAACATATTTGTTAATAATTAATGAACGATTTGATTGACAGCAATGGTTCTTGAGGCAAAGCTTCTCGGCATGAGGAGATCTATCAAATGATATGCATATTGTGTAGATGTGTGAAACGCCACGCGATTACAGATCCAAAAAATTTGTTAGCGCCAACTAGTGGCCGATTTCTTTCAAAATTCTTACAGACCTTTAGGGCCATGAGTCGAACATGCCCAGTGAGTTTCGTTCCAATCGACCTCCGTTAACCTTGTCAAATAGGTGCTCAAACTTCATTGGCCAATGGCGGCCATGTTTTTTGAGATTAGCCAATGTCCTCATAGATAATGTGCCCCTTTGTTCCAAGAGACTGCATACCAATTTTCAAGCCAATCGGACTAACGGCGGTGTATTTATAGCGAATAATATGTTTTTTTCAGTTTTATAGCGCCACCAAGTGGTCAAGCTCCGCAATTTTTTTGATTTGACCAAAGATTAAGCTTATACATATGTGTACCAAGTTTGGTGAAGATATCTCATTCCTTTCAAAAGTTATAGCCATTTTAGTAAAAGTGGCCCCGTCACTTTGGAACGTTTTGGTGGCCCTTTGTGACCGTGAGTGAAAAGTTCAACTTTTTTTTGATAATTATTGATATTCAGTGTCAAGAGAATATTTCTGCACTGGTTTGGTTCCGATTGGGTGAAAAACCTAGGACTAGTTCGCAAAAGTAGGTTTCGGATTCACGTCCATTTTTCGGGGTCAACCGTGCGTCGCAGCTCAAAAATTTCACACTCCACTTTTGTTCGGGGTGACCCAAGGAACGCAACGATGTAAAGTTTTTGAGTCTACGACAAACGGTTTACGAGCTTAGGCAAATAAACTGATACATTCTAGTTTTTTGCGCTGTAGCGCCACCTTTAGGCCGATTAGGCTCAGTCTTTGTCAGAATGTCCCCACAGGGAGCTCTACCTTCTGGCCAAGTTTCAAGTCTCTATGCCTTACGGTTTGGGCTGCCCATTCAGTTTTAGGGGAAAAAAAAAATTATCCTATCAATTACAAATAGATAATATAGCTGCAAGCAGCAATTACCGGGGTTCGAGCATTTAAGGCCTTTAAGGTGGTATGCAAAGTCGTTCAAAATTTGGAGATTTGTCATATGATATAAAGATCTAGTGTTTGTGTGAATATATGAGCATTTTTTAAATAATTTGAGACCATTTACCATAGAAATCCTGGCTTTTTGAAGCTTATAGAGCCATCTATGGTCTGATCTCCATGAAACATTTCATGATTGTTAAGAGTCATCTGACACATGTTCTCACCAATTTTCATAACATTTTGAGTTTTCGTTTAGGTTTTATAGGCTTTTGAGTATATGTGGCCACACACCTTTTGAAAATGACCCTGTTATAGCTAACCGAAGGACAAATTTCAACATTTTTTTGATAATTATTGATCTAGAGAGTCCAGAGAATATTACTGCCATGGTTTGATCGAGACTGAGTGAAAACCCTAGGACTAGTTCACAAAAGTAGGTTTTTAACATAATTGTGAATATTTAATGAACGATTTGATTGACAGCAATGGTTCTTGAGGCAAAGTTGTTCATCATGAGGAGATCTATCAAATGATATGAAGATCTAGTGTTTGTGTGGATATAAGTGCATTTATTTAGCCATTTGAAGCCATTTACCATACACAGCTTATGTTTTTGAAGTCTTTTTAACTGTTATAACGCCACCTATGTTCCGATCTTCACAAAACTTTGCATGCTTATTAAGAGTCACCTGACACATGATCTCACCAATTTTTGTAAATTTTTGAGGTTTTGTTTAGGATTGATAGGCTTTTGGGTATATGTGGCCATGCCACTATTGTAAATGGCCCCATTACAGCTAACCAAAGGACAAAATTCAACATTTTTTTGATAATTATTGATCTAGAGAGTCCAGAGAATATGACTGCAGTGGTTTGATCGAGATTGAGTGAAAAACCTAGGACTAGTTCGCAAAAGTAGGTTTTTCACATATTTGTGAATAATTAATGAACGGTTTGATTGACAGCAATGGTTCTTGAGGCAAAGTTGTTCATCATGAGGAAATCTATCAAATGATATGCATATTGTGTGGATGTGTGAAACACCACGTGATTACAGAGGCAAAAAACTCGTTAGCGCCAACTAGTGGCCGATTTCTTTCAAAATTCTTACAGACCTTTAGGCCATGAGTCTAACATGCCCAGTGAGTTTCGTTCCGATCGGCCTCTGTTAACCTTGTCTAATAGGTGCTCAAATTTCATTGGCTGATGGCAGCCATGTTTTTTGAGATACGCCAATGTCCTCATAGACCCTTATGGCACATTGGACAGAGCCACTGCATACCAATTTTCAGATCGATCAGACCAACAATTGCATAGTTATAGTCATTTTCATGTTTTTTCCACCTTATAGCGCCACCAAGTGGTCAAGCCCCGCAATTGTTTTGATTTGACCAAAGATTGAGCTTGTACATATGTGTACCGAGTTTGGTGATGATATGTCATTCCGTGCAAAAGTTATAGCCATTTTAGTAAAAATGGCCCCGCCTCTTTCGAACGTTTTGGCGCCCCTTTGCGATCGTGAGTCAAAATTTCAACTTTTTTTTGATAATTATTGATCTTCACTCTCCAGAGAACATTTCTGCACTGGTTTGGTTCCAATTGGTCGAAAAACCTAGGACTAGTTCGCAAAAGTAGGTTTTTAACAAATTTCAAAATGGCGGAAAAATTTGCATACCGGAAATGAAATCAGAGATAGCCATTTTGTTTTGATTGAGCCAAGGATTCCAATGATATAAGACACTTCAGTGTTCGACAAACGGGTTAGGAGTTATGATCGATTTCACAATTTTGTTCGCTGTAGCGCCACCTATAGGCCGATTGGGGTGAGTCTTTGTCAGAACGTCCCCTCAGGGAGCTCTACCTTCACGCTGCTTCAGCCTCTAGGCTCCACGGTTCATCTGCAATCAGTTTCTAAATGAAAGCTAAATAATGTATCAATAATCCCTCGACACATAATAGGGTTTCAGCACTGCGTGCTCGAACCCCTAATAAAAAAAATCCTTACAATTACAATAGGGTTTCAGTGCTACGCACTCAAACCCCTAAAAATCCTTACAATTACAATAGGGTTTCAGTGCTACGCACTCGAACCCCTAATAAAAATCCTTACAATTACAATAGGGTTTCAGTGCTACGCACTCGAACCCCTAATAATAATAAAAAAAATCCTAACAATTACAATAGGGTTTCAGCGCTACGCGCTCGAACCCCTAAAAATCCTAACAATTACAATAGGGTTTCAGCGCTACGCGCTCGAACCCCTAATAATAAAAAAAATCCTTACAATTACAATAGGGTTTCAGTGCTACGCACTCGAACCCCTAAAAATCCTAACAATTACAATAGGGTTTCAGCGCTACGCGCTCGAACCCCTAATAATAAAAAAAATCCTAACAATTACAATAGGGTTTCAGCGCTACGCGCTCGAACCCCTAAAAAAATCCTAACAATTACAATAGGGTTTCCAGCGCTACGCGCTCGAACCCCTAAATATAGCTGCAAGCAGCAATTACCGGGGTTCGAGCATTTAAGGCCTTTGAGGTGGTATGCAAATTTGTTCAGAATGAGGTGATATATCATACAGACAGAAGTGTAAGCTCTAGTGTTTGTGTGAATAGATGAGCATTTTTTAACAATTTGAGGCCATTTACCATAGAAATCTTGTTTTTAAAGCCTTTTTAACTGTTATTGCGCCACCTATGCTCCGATCTCTATGAAACTTTGCATGCTTGTTAAGAATCATCTGACACATGTTTTCACCAATTTTCGTAAAGTTTTGAGTTTTTGTTTTGGTTTTATAAGCTATTGGGTATATGTGGCCACGCCGCTTTTGTAAAATTGCCCCATTACAGCTAACCGAAGGACAAAATTCAACATTTTTTGGATAATTATTGATCTATAGAGTCCAGAGAATATTACTGCAGTGGTTTGATCGAGATTGAGTGAAAACCCAGGGACTAGTTCGCAAAAGTAAGTTTTTAACATATTTGTGAATATTTAATGAACGATTTGATTGACAGCAATGGTTCTTGAGGCAAAGTTGTTCATCATGAGGAGATCTATCAAATGGTATGCATACTGTGTGGATTTGTGAAACACCACGTGATTACAGAGCCATAAAACTCGTTAGCGCCAACTAGTGGCCGATTTGTTTCAAAATTCTTACAGACCTTTAGGGCCATGAGTCGAAGATGCCCAGTGAGTTTCGTTCCGATCGGCCTCCGTTAACCTTGTCTAATAGCTGCTCAAACTTCATTGGTCGATGGCGGCCATGTTTTTTTAGATACGCCAATGTCCTCATAGCCCCTTATGTCACATTGGACAGAGACACTGCATACCAATTTTCAGGTCGATTGGACTGACGGTTGCGAAGTTATAGCCATTTTTATGTTTTTTCTCTATTATAGCGCCACCAAGTGGTCAAGCTCCGCAATTTTTTGGATTTGACCAAAGGCTGAGATTTTACATATATGTTCCGAGTTTGGTGATGATATGTCATTCTGTTCCAAAGTTATAGCCATTTTACTAAAAGGGGCCCCGCCTCTTTTGAACGTTTTGGCGGCCCTTTGCGACTGTGAGTCAAAAGTTTAACTTTTTTTTGATAATTATTGATCTAGGGAGTCTGGAGAACTGTGCTGCAGTGGTTTGATCGAGATTGAGTGAATAACCTAGGACTAGTTCGCAAAAGTAGGTTTTTCACATATTTGTGAATATGTAATAAACGACTTGATTGACAGCAGTGGTTCTTGAGGCAAAGTTGCTCATCATGAGGAGATCTATCATATGGTATGAAGTTNAACGTTTTGGCGCCCCTTTGCGACTGTGAGTCAAAAGTTTAACTTTTTTTTGATAATTATTGATCTAGGGAGTCTGGAGAACTGTGCTGCAGTGATTTGATCGAGATTGAGTGAATAACCTAGGACTAGTTCGCAAAAGTAGGTTTTTCACATATTTGTGAATATGTAATAAACGACTTGATTGACAGCAGTAGTTCTTGAGGCAAAGTTGCTCAGCATGAGGAGATCTATCATATGGTATGAAGTTTTAGTGTTTCTGTGATTATATGAGCATGTTACAGCAATTTAAGGCAATTTAATTTTGAAATTTCGTGTTGTTGAAGCCTTTTTAACTGTCATAGCGCCACCTATGGTCCGATCTCCATGAAATTTTACATGCTTCTTAAGAGTCATCTGATACATGTTTTCACCAACTTTTGTAAAGTTTTGAGTTTTTGTTTAGGTTTTATAGGCTTTTGGGTATATGTGGCCACGCCCCTTTTCTAAATGACCCCGTTATAGCTACCCAAAAGACAAAATTCCACATTTTTTTGATAATTATTGATCTAGAGAGTCTGGAGAACTGCGCTGCAGTGGTTTGATCGAGATTGAGCGAAAAACCTAGGACTAGTTTGCAAAAGTAGGTTTTTCACATATTTGTGAATAATTAATGAATGATTTGATTGACAGCAATGGTTCTTGAGGCAAAGTTGCTCAGCATGTGGAGATCTATCAAATGATATGCATATTGTGTGGATGTGTGAAACACCACGTGAGTGAGGCACGTTAGAGTGGCAAAAAACTCGTTAGCGCCAACTAGTGGCCGATTTGTTTCAAAATTCTTACAGACCTTTAGGGCCATGAGTCGAATATGCCCAGTGAGTTTCGTTCCGGTCGGCCTCTGTTAACCTTGTCTAATGGGTGCTCAAACTTCGTTGGCCGATGGCGGCCATGTTTTTTGAGATACGCCAATGTCCTCATAGACCCTTATGGCACATTGGACAGAGACACTGCATACCAATTTTCAGGTCGCTCAGACTAACGATTGCATAGTTATAGTCAATTTATGTTTTTTCAGGCTTATAGCGCCATCAAGTGGCAGAGCTGTGCAATTTTTGTTATTTGACCAAAGATTGAGCTTATACACATGTGTACCGAGTTTGGTGAAGATATCTCATTTGGTTCATGAGTTATAGCCATTTTAGTAAAAATGGTCCTCCACCTGACAAACTTTTTGGGGCCCCTTCGCAACGATGAGTCAAAATTTCAACTTTTTTTTTGATAATTATTGATATTCAGTGTCCAGAGAACATTTCTGCACTGGTTTGGTTCCGATCGGGCGAAAAACCTAGGACTAGTTCGCAAAAGTAGGTTTCTGACATTCGGCCATTTTGCGGAAAAACCGGGCTTCGTACGAAAAATCTGCGCCAGTGCACTTTTGTGCGTATTGACCCAAGGATCGCAACGATGTTAATTTTTTGAGTCTACGACAAGAATTGTACGAGCTAGGGCCAAAAATGCGAAAAAAGTTAGTTTTTTGCGCTGTAGCGCCACCTTTAGGCCGATTTGGGCGAGACTTTGTATCTGAGTAGCGAGCAAGACTACTACGATCTGACCAAGTTTCAGCTCTCTAGGCCTTACGGTTTGGGCTGCACGATCAGTTTTACCGGAGAAGAATAATAATAATAAAAATCCTTACAATTACAATAGGGTTTCAGCACTGCGTGCTCGAACCCCTAATAAAAAAAATCCTTACAATTACAATAGGGTTTCAGTGCTACGCACTCGAACCCCTAATAAAAATCCTTACAATTACAATAGGGTTTCAGTGCTACGCACTCGAACCCCTAAAAATCCTTACAATTACAATAGGGTTTCAGTGCTACGCACTCGAACCCCTAATAATAAAAAAAATCCTAACAATTACAATAGGGTTTCAGCGCTACGCGCTCGAACCCCTAAAAATCCTAACAATTACAATAGGGTTTCAGCGCTACGCGCTCGAACCCCTAATAAAAAAAATCCTAACAATTACAATAGGGTTTCAGCGCTACGCGCTCGAACCCCTAAATATAGCTGCAAGCAGCAATTACCGGGGTTCGAGCAAATAAGGCTGTCTGGAGTTAAGATGTAGTCCAACCCAAAATTTATGGCTAAACACACACTAAAACACATCCATGATGGAGAAAACGCTCACAAACACACAAACACAGAAATTAAATAGTTAAACTGTTATATTAATGTTCATTAAGCATTACTACACACACACACACATTTTGTTGCACATAAGAGATTTGTGTAATAAATGGTAGCTGACAAAATGTTTAGTTCAAGTCTTGTCTTTTTAAGATTTTGTACGTCATTTTCAGGTTTCACTGTAATCATAATCTTGTATTATTGTCAAATATGATATATCTGAATAAATGAAGTGTTAAACTTTGACTAAATGTTATCTGAAATGTTATAACAGTGATTTAGTCTATGCATGAATTGAAATTAATTGAAAACAAGCGATTAAATTCACTGTTCTAGTCTGTTTAATGATGCATTAGTGGTCTTCTACTTGTTTAGAATCATATGATAATGATTTTACTTAGGTTTGTGAAATTTGTTTTCTTTTAGGTTTTATAGACTTAGAGTACAGTAGATCATGATCTTATTATTATGTGGCGCTGTTTTCGCTGTCTAAATGCAAATGTTCAACATTTTTTTGATAATTGTTTATCTAGAGAGTCCAGAGAATGTTACTGCAGTGGTTTTATGGATTTTGAGTTTAACACCTAGGACTAGTTTACAGAAGTAGTTTTTTTAAAATAAAATCAAATATTCAAAGAAGAGTTGGATTGACAACAATGATCCTAGAGACAAAGTTGTTCAGAATGAGGAGATGTGATATGATCTATCGTTTGTGTGAATAATTGAGCATTTTTTAGCAATTTGAAGCCAATTACCATAGAAATTTTGTGTTTTTTCAAGCCTTTTTAACTGATATAGCACAATCTGTGGTCCAATCTTCATGAAAGGTGGATGATTGTTTAGCATCATAAAAGGTTGTGTGGATTTAAGATGTAGTCCAACGCAAAATATGTGGCTAACACACTAAAACATCCATGATGGAGAATACACTCACAAACAGAGAAATTAAATGGTTAAACTGTTATATTAATATTCATTAAGCATTGCTACACACGCACATTTTGTTGCACATAAGAGATTTGTGTAATAAATGGCAGGTGACAAAATGTTTAGTGCAAGTGGAAGTAATGCAAGTGCAAGTAATCATAATCTTGTATTATTGTCAAATATGATATATGTGAATAAATGAAGTGTTAAACTTTGACTAAATGTTATTTGAAATGTTATAACAGTGATTTAGTGAAAGCATAAATTTAAATTCATTGAAAACAAGCCATTAAATGCACTGTTGCAGTCTGTTTAATGATGCATTAGTGGTCTTCTATTGCCATCTAGTGGTTAAAGTTGCAATTACATGGCGTTTTAAAAAGCGATGAATTGTTTTAAGTTTATAACTGTAACATTGCTTTTTTTTGCCATATGTTGATAAAATTGTATGCTTGTTTAGAATCATATGATAATGATTTTACTTAGTTTTGTGAAATTTTGTTTTCTTTTAGATTTTATAGACTTAGAGTACAGTAGATAGTGTTTTCACTGTCTAAACATTAATGTTCAACATTTTTTTGATAATTGTTTATCTAGAGAGTCCAGAGAATGTTACTGCAGTGGTTTTATGAATTTTGAGTTTAGCACCTAGGACTAGTTTACAGAAGTATGTTTAAATAAAATCAAATATTTAAAGACAGTTGGACTGACAACAATGGTCCTAGAGACTAAATTGTTCAGAATGATGAGATCTATCATATGATATCAAGCTGCAGTGTTTGTGTGAATACATTAGCATTTTTTTTAGCAGTTTGAGGCCATTTACCATAGACAGCTTGTGTTTTTAAAGCCTTTTTAACTGTTATAGCGCCACCTATGGTCTGATTTCCATGAAACTTTGCATTCTTGTTAAGAATCATCTGTCACATGTTCTCACCAATTTTCGTAAAGTTTTGAGTTTTTGTTTAGGTTTTTTAGGCTTTTGGGTATTTTGACCACGCCCCTTTTCTAAATAACCCCATTATGGCTAACCAAATTACAAAATTCCACATTTTTTTGATAATTATTGATCTAGAGAGTCCAGAGAATTGTGCTGCAGTGGTCTGCTCAAGATTGAGCGAAAAACCTAGGACCAGTTCACAAAAGTAGGTTTTTCACATATTTGTGAGTATTTAATGAACGACTTGAATGACAGCAATGGTTCTTGAGGCAAAGTTGTTCATCATAAGGAGATCTATCAAATGATATTAAGATCTAGTGTTTATGTGAATATACTAGCATTTATTTAGCCATTTGAAGCCATTTACCATACACAGCTTGTGTTTTTGAAGCCTTTTTAACTGTTATAGCGCCACCTATGGTCTGATGTTCACGAAACTTTGCATGCTTGTTAAGAGTCATGTGACACATGTTTTCTCCAACTTTTGTTTGATTGACAGCAATGGTTCTTGAGGCAAAGTTGTTCATCATGAGGAGATCTATCCAGTGATATGCATATTGTGTGGATGTGTGAAACACCACGTGATTACAGAGCCATAAAACTCGTTAGCGCCAACTAGTGGCCGATTTGTTTCAAAATTCTTACAGACCTTTAGGGCCATGAGTTAAAAACATGCCCAGTGAGTTTCGTTCTGATTGACCTTCGTTAACCTTGTCTAAAAAGTTTAACTTTTTTTTGATAATTATTGATCTAGGGAGTCTGGAGAACTGTGCTGCAGTGGTTTGATCGAGATCGAATGAATAACCTAGGACTAGTACGCAAAAGTAGGTTTTTCACATATTTGTGAATATGTAATAAACGACTTGATTGACAGCAGTGGTTCTTGAGGCAAAGTTGCTCAGCATGAGGTGATCTATCATATGGTATGAAGTTCTAGTGTTTCTGTGATTATATGAGCATGTTATAGCAATTTAAGGCAATTTACTTTTGACATTTTGTGTTGTTGAAGCCTTTTTAACTGTCATAGCGCCACCTATGGTCCGATCTCCATGAAATTTTACATGCTTGTTAAGAGTCATCTGACACATGTTTTCTCCAACTTTTGTAAAGTTTTGAGTTTTTGTTTAGGTTTGATAGGCTTTTGGGTATATGTGGCCACGCCCCTTTTCTAAATGACCCCGTTATAGCTACCCAAAGGACAAAGTTCCACATTTTTTTGATAATTATTGATCTAGAGAGTCTGGAGAACTGCGCTGCAGTGGTTTGATCGAGATTGAGCGAAAAACCTAGGACTAGTTCGCAAAAATAGGTTTTTCACACATTTGTGAATAATTAATGAATGATTTGATTGACAGCAATGGTTCTTGAGGCAAAGTTGCTCAGCATGTGGAGATCTATGAAATGATATGCATATTGTGTGGATGTGTGAAATACCACGTGAGTGAGGCACGTTACAGAGGCAAAAAACTCGTTAGCGCCAACTAGTGGCCGATTTCTTTCAAAATTCTTACAGACCTTTAGGGCCATGAGTCGAACATGCTCAGTGAGTTTCGTTCCGATCGGCCTCCGTTAACCTTGTCTAATAGGTGCTCAAACTTCATTGGCCTATGGCGGCCATGTTTTTTGAGATGCGCCAATGTCCTCATAGACCCTTATGGCACATTGGACAGAGACACTGCATACCTATTTTCAGGTCGATCAGACCAACGATTGCATAGTTATAGTCATTTTTATGTTTTTTCAGGCTTATAGCGCCACCAAGTGGCTGAGCTGTGCAATTTTTTTTATTTGACCAAAGATTGAGCTTATACACATGTGTACAGAGTTTGGTGTAGATATCTCATTCCGTTCAAAAGTTATAGCCAAATGTAGCAATTGGCTAACATTAATATAGAACGTTTTGTCATTGCTATGCGACCGTGAGTCGAAATTTCAACTTTGTTTTGATAATTATTGATATTCACTGTCCAGAGAATATTTCAGCACTGGTTTCGTTCCGATCGGCTGAAAAACCTAGGACTAGTTCGCAAAAGTAGGTTTCGGACATAACGCCATTTTGCAAAAAAACCGAACACCGTAGAGCAAAATTTCTGTAATACACTTTTCTTCGGCTTGACCCAAGGATTACAACGATGTAATGTTTTTGAGTCTACGACAAAAAATGTACGAGCTATGGCCAAAATTGTAAAAAAAGTTAGTTTTTTGCGCTGTAGCGCCCCCGTTAGGCCGATTGGGCCGGTTCTTTGCGCCTGAGTAGCGAGGAGGACTACTACCTTCTGACCAAGTTTCAGCTCTCTAGGCCTTACGGTTTGGTCTGCACGATCAGTTTTAGCGCGGAATAATAATAATAAAAAAAATCTTAACAATTACAATAGGGTTTCAGTGCTACGCACTCGAACCCCTAATAATAATAATAATAATAAAAAAAATCCTTACAATTACAATAGGGTTTCAGTGCTACGCACTCGAACCCCTAATAAAAAAAATCCTAACAATTACAATAGGGTTTCAGCGCTACGCGCTCGAACCCCTAAAAATCCTAACAATTACAATAGGGTTTCAGCGCTACGCGCTCGAACCCCTAATAAAAAAAATCCTTACAATTACAATAGGGTTTCAGTGCTACGCGCTCGAACCCCTAATAATAAAAAAAATCCTAACAATTACAATAGGGTTTCAATGCTTCGAACTCAATAAAAATCTTAACAATTACAATAGGGTTTCAGCACTCGTGCTCGAACCCCTAAAAATCTAACAATTACAATAGGGTTTCAGCTTCTGGCGCTCGAACCCCTAAAAATCCACCCACAATTACAATAGGGTTTCAGTGCTACGCACTCGAACCCCTAATAAAAAAAATCCTAACAATTACAATAGGGTTTCAGTGCTACGCACTCGAACCCCTAATAAAAAAAATCCTTACAATTACAATAGGGTTTCAGCACTGCGTGCTCGAACCCCTAATAATAATAATAATAAAAAAAAATCCTAACAATTACAATAGGGTTTCAGCGCTACGCGCTCGAACCCCTAAAAATCCTAACAATTACAATAGAGTTTCAGCACTACGTGCTTGGACCCCTAGAAATCAGGACAATTACAATAGGGTTTCAGCACTACGTGCTCGAACCCCTAAAAATCCTAACAATAGAAACAAGCACTCGATGCACAGGAGATAATTCCACAAGGACATTTAATAAGTAAATACTTCAAATACTCTGAAGAAACGTAGAATCACAGGATACACACAACCAAAGACACTTAAAGACCAGACAGGGAGCTAAACACAAGATGCAACTTAAATACACAAACTAATCAGTACATACAGGTGATGACAATGAAACAATCAGGGCGAAACAAGGAGGGCGTGACTCAGGTAACTACAGGGCTAAGTCCGGGGAGCACATGGTGAATCACAACATACACAAACACACGATGACAAGGAGGATACGTGACACTACCTCCCCCCTCCGGCAAGGCGCGACCTCGCGCCGTAAAGTACCATCAAAAAAGAAAAAAAAAGAAAAAGAGAGAGCACAGAAAACATAGTCCTTAATAATAATAAAGTCCAGAGAGTAGCCGGAGGAGGGTCTTTGGGAGGACGACGACAAGGTGGACAACAGAATGACCAGGGAGGAGCAGGCGGAGGACGGAGGACAGAGACATGGGGAAGAGCAGAAACACAGCGGCAGGACCCAGAGCATCGCGATGGAGACCCATGGTGGCGCTGAGGGAGGAAGGAGCCACGGAGATGCAGGCGATGGAGTGGCACTGACCGGCCGAGGCAACACTGATGGTGGAGGGTCGAACTAACAAAGACAGAGAGCCGCAGAGAACGGTTGGAGCCGAGGTCCCGGAGGGCCGAAGTGACACAGGTGGCTCAGGTGACCGATGCGAAGGTGTGGATCCGGAAGACCGAGACAGAGCCGGAGCGACTGAGGACTGAGGCGACGTCGAGGGGAAGGAGGAGCCCAACGGAGCCGGTAGAATGGCGCGATGAGGCATAGCCGGAAACTCGGGATCGCAGGCTTGTGCCGCAGTGTGGAGACCCTCGCTCCATGATGACGTTGACGGCGGCCAGGACTGAGGCACCTCCACCGCTGTAGCAGGTGATGGAGGAGGAGACACAGGACTGGCAGACGGCAAAGGAAACATGAGAGGATGGGTGGGTGGGTGGGAATTCCTGGATACAGTCTGTATTTACCAGTTCCGGAACAACTTCTTTGTTGGTGTAAACCGCCCAGATGCACAGCAGCGCCATTAATAAGGTGAGACTCGCCTCCTCTTCTCCCAGTGTCCGCCCATCCTCCATGGCGGATGTCCCGGCTGTCAAAGCTCCAGCCTTATATAATAACAGGAGCTTTGACAGCCGGGACATCCGGCCTTTAGAAATAACAGGATTATTTCTGGTGTGAACATGACGGGAAAACTCAGGAACAAACAAAAAACTGGAATAAACAGAAATCAAAACAAAGAAAAAACACACCACTGCAACTTTTAGGTCTGGTCTTTTCTGTCACGAATGTGCCATCAGGAATGAAGGAGAAACGAGCACTTGACACACAGGATACGTGACAACTACGTGATCAAACTCCTAATAAATGATGAGTCCTCTGCGTCTGGCCAGAGAAGAACTGGCCCCCCCGACTGAGCCTGGTTTCTCCCAAGGTTGTTTTTCTTCATTCTGTCACCGATGGAGTTTTGGTTCCTTGCCGCTGTCACCTCTGGTTTGCTTAGTTGGGAACAGTTATTTTTCAAACAATATTGTATACTATTTGAACTGAACTGAGCTGGATGATGACATCACTGAATTCAATGATGAACTGCCTTTAACTGAAAATTGAATGTTTACTGTTGCCCTTTTGCATTATTGATGCACTATTTCCTATTTAATACTGTACAGCCGCTTTGTCACACTTCTGTATTGTCAGAAGCGGTATATAAATAAAGGTGACTTGACTTGACTTTAATAAAGAACACATTCAAACCTAAAAGGGGTTAAACCCCTTTGGGGCTCGGCCATTAAATATATTGGAATCTATTCAATATAATTGTGCTGATATAACTAGTAAATATTGACTAAGTTCGAATAAAAATTTATGTCAAAAATTAAGATCAATTACTGGTAATTTTGTTCAAAAAGATAAATAATGTTCATTTACAGTCTGATTAGATCACATGCTCAACAGTGACTATTTATTACATTTACACACAGACTTTAGTGTACTTGTGTGCATTTACATGTTACTTTCAGACAGCGGATATACTAGTCAGTGTTTTGTCATAGTGTCTACAATAATTTTAATGTGTGTATATTAAGTGGACATGCAAATAGTGGTTTTTGTAAACAATGACATTTTGAGAATATATGATGTTTCATATGAATGATATAAAATGGTGAATGATTGTGTGAACATTGTCTGAAGTTATTTTACTTTTTTTTATTTACATTAATTCAAAATCAGATCAAACATTTGGATCAATTTATTAATAACTGTTTTTTTTTATACAGTGTTGGTGAATTTATTTGGGAAATTAAGTCAGCGCATCAGCAATATATTCCGTGTTCTCGCTGGTATAAGCATTGATATTTTGCCTTCACTACAATTCATCCTCCTGTTTTATGCCTTTGGATCTCCTAGAGGAGGTGAGTTTACATTTATGTATATTTAACTATTCACATTCATTTGTGAGTAATAGTGCAAGAAAACAATCAACAGTATTAAAATCAAATCAAGAAAAATCTGTGCAAAGATCCAAAGATGGTGAAGGAAATGGTTTAACACTAGAATAAAGTTGATATTTATAGAATAAAGGTACAAAAAAACGAGACAGCATGCAACTAAATCACTAACAATGCTGGACTGAAACAGACAAAGGAACTCAATAAGATCCAATAAAATTAATAATTAGAAAAAAAACGATAAAGATGGCGTTGCGTATGGCAGCCACTGTCCTAAGCTCCCCTGTTGTTTTAGTGTTTTTGTTAGTTTTTCCTGTTTTTTGTTTCGCAAAAACACGATCAGTTTTACCCGGGATGAACTGCTGAACATTCGGCAGTACACACCACAAAACCTCCTACCGGATTTCAATTATTCGGACATTTTGCTGAACGTTGTAGTTGGCGGAGTGACAGCACTGATCAGCGCAGATGAGGGAAGCAAGCTGGCGTTGCTCATGAAGCTTCGACAATGCGGATTCCGAACGACACTGCCCAGCATACATCTGGCGAATCTACGCTCTCTACCCAACAAAACGGACAAACTCAGTTTGCTCTCCCAGTTAAATAAGGATTTCTCACACTCTGCTGCTCTGTGTTTTACCTAGACCTGGCTGAACGATGCGATACCGGACGGCACGCTTCATCTACCGGGCTATCAGCTGTTTAGAGCGGATCTTGACACAGAATCAATGCGGAAAACGCGTGGCGGGGGAACGTACTTTTACATCAATGAAAGGTGGTGTGCAGATGTAACGGTGTTAAAGAAGATGTGCTGTTCCAATCTAGAAGCACTTTTGCATATCATTCTGTCCCACGGGCAGCTTTGGGACTCTCTGATTACTGTTTGGTTCATCTTATACCAACCTACAGGCAGAAACTTAAATCTGCTAAACCTGTAGTAAAGACTGTAAAGAGATTATTAGTTTCTGTGAAGATATGTGCATTCCTACCAGGACTCATTTAACTTACAACAATGACAAACCATCGTTCACTATAAAACTCAGACAGCTCCGTCAAGCCAAAGATGATGCTTACAGGAATGGGGACAAAGTCTTGTGTAAACAGGCCAAGTACACACTGGAAAAGGAGATTAAAGTGGCAAAGAGGAAAAAGCTAAGGAACCAATTCAATTCCAGTGACTCTTCATCAGTGTGGAAAGGTCTGAAAGACATTACCAACTATAAGACATCCTCCCCCAGCACTGTAGAGAACCAACAACTGGCAGACGATCCGAATGAGTTTTATTGCAGGTTTGAAAAAACACCATTAACACCTCCAACAACCCTCCTTTCCCCCACTCCTGCACTTCAGATCAGGGAGGGTGACGTGCGACAGGTCTTCGGAAAGAACAAAATAAGAAAGGCACCAGGCCCAGATGGCATGACACCAACCTATCTAAAAAATTGTGCTGACCAGCTGACCCCCATCTTCTCACAGATCTTCAACAGGTCTCTGGAGTTGTGTGAAGTCCCTTCCTGCTTCAAACGCTCCACCATCATCCCTGTTCCAAAGAAACCCAAGATAACAGGACTTAACGACTACAGACCTGTGGCGCTAACGTCTGTCATCATGAAGTCATTCGAAAAACTGGTTCTGGCTTATCTGAAGGACACCGGGCTCTTACTGGATCCCCTGCAGTTTGCTTACCGATCAAACAGGTCCGTGGATGATGCCGTAAACATGGGACTGCACTTCATCCTGCAGCATCTGAATAAATCAGGGACTTATGTGAGGGTCCTGTTTGTGGACTTCAGTTTGGCCTTCAACACTATCATCCCAAATCTACTCCTGCAAAAATGAACTCAGCTCTCTGTGCCTACCTCCATCTGTCAGTGGCTCACCAGCTTCTTGAAAGACAAGCAGCAACTAGTAAAGCTGGGAAAATTCTCATCCAGCACCCGCACAATCAGCACTGGCACTCCTCAGGGTTGTGTTCTCTCCCCACTGCTCTCCTCCCCTCTACACCAATGACTGCACCTCCAAAGACCCCTCTGTCAAGCTCCTGAAATCTGCAGACGACACTGCAGTCATCGGCCTCATTCAGGATGGCGACAAGTCTGCCTACAGACAGGAGGTTAAAGAGCTAGCTGTCTGGTGCAGTCATAACAACCTGGAACTTAACATGCTCAAAACAATAGAGATGACAGTAGACTTCAGGAGGAACCCCCCTGCACTCCTGCCTCTCACCATAATGGACAGCACTGTAATGACAACGGAGACATTCAGATTCCTCGGCAACACCATCTTTTAGGACCTGAAGTGGGACATTCACATAGACGCAATTGTCAAAATGGCAGAGCAGAGACTGCTCTTCCTTCGCCAACTGTGGAAGTTCAACCTGCCTCAGTTACTGAAACAGCTTTACACTGTGTTACATTTTCAGTGAATATTCCACCTCGGTACTACACTACCTAACCACATTCTAACCATCACAGTAAGCCAAATCCAATGTTAATGAAACAGCTTTCACCTGATGGATTGTGTACGTAGCCAGCCGTTCAATATTCTCTGAAGTTTTCCTGACTAACTCAGTCAGGTCCGGTCACTTAGCGTTCAGATAATAGGTTATAATAAATAAATCACTCTGAGTCTTGTTATAAGAGAGGTTTAAACGAATCACAATCAGAAATGGCTTCGGTTTATTAAAACAAAAAAAAAACTAATAAGCAATAAATTCAAAATAACAGTGAGAAAGTCTTCACCTGAGGTGTGGCAAAGAGGAAGATCAAAACCCTGCATTTTATAGTCTGCCGTAAGCATCACAATGTCTCCTCCTTGCATTTCCTCTATAAGAACCACACTTAATACATTTTTTTTGTATGGGGGCCCCTGGTTATTACCACATCACTCAGAATGTCACAAGTTCAGACCATACCAATATACTATCCTAAATTACAATCAAGCACACCCAGTCTTATCTTAGTTTAACACTTGTGGTAGCTCAAGCAAAAATGCACTTGAAAAAAAAGAAGCATGATATTGCAATATCATGCTTCTGTGTTTAAATGCAACATACCTTTATAGCTAATAAAATAAAATACAAGCAATCATCTTTTTAGGAGGTCCATCTGCAAACACGTTTGCAAATGCATCTCCTTTACAGCGTACACATAACCACATTTGACTTGAGGTGCTCTCACCTCTTACATATGCTTCACATTTTTATAACCCTTGGAGGCGAGAGCAGCGGATTGAATTCTTAATGTTTCTACATATTCCATTACAGAATTTAATTCAGAATAAAAATCATTCAAATCAATCAACTCTCTCATCAATTTTATTATTCTCTTGTTTATATCTTCTTGTTTTCTGATCAACCTAATTAATACCCTCAGTTTAGATACCCTCATCCTCTGGTTCTTATCCGGTTCTCTCTCGTCCTTGCTTCTGATGCTTCCTCTTTTCTTCCTTCTTATAGAGTTTGGCTTGACGTCTCTGTAGCATTTCTATAAACAAATCGTCAAAGTAAATTTCAAGTTTTTCTGCACTGTTAGACATTTCAAAGGGTTTTTACAACACGGTTGCCAGTAAGTTACTGTAATTAGAATTTACAGTAGCAAACCATATTTAATTTAATTTAATCAATGCGGAAAACGCGTAGCTGTTTTACAGCCAAATACTATTAAACAAGTCAAATTCATCAGTATAATACTGTAATTAATTAATTTTAATGTAGATTTCAGTAGATTTTATAATTTTATATTTAATTCATGTAAATTTATTTTATCTTTACTCTACATAGGTACTACTGACATTCAATTAAAACAGACACAATAATCACAAAATATCAAATACTTTATTTAAAACAATGCATGTATAACACTTAAAAATACAGTCTTAAACTGCTGGAACAGCTGGAGTGCATTATGTTGTATCCTCACAAAGAATCTATAGGCAACAGAAACATAATGGAGAAAAAGACATGCAGACAAAAAATACACAGCCATCTGCAAAACCCAGGTGCTGCTCCAAAATGTGGACACCACCTTTGCTCACCATCCACTTTGTTAGTGACAGAAATGTCTTCTCTGAAAAACAAGTAGAAGAAATGGCACACTTTTAAAAGGCAAACCCCACATAGAATACACAAACATCTCAAAACCATAGTTATTCACTTACCATGAACTATGAGTCTCAGAGTGGTTGGCATGCTTGTCTTTCTTGATGCCTCATTGCAGTTGCCTTTAAAACACAAACAAAACACACATGCAGTAAATCTTACATTCCATTGATAATTATAACAAACTAATTCTAAAACTAGAAAGGCAGCTAACAGTTAGCTATGTAACTTGTCTAATAGCTAACATATGATTTTTTTCTCAATAGGCTACTGCCCAACATTATACTAACACCTGAACAAAATTTCACATTAGATAACCTAATGTTAATATAAGATAAGCGTTGCTCGTAACTTAATTTAATAAGCTGACAAAAGCCGTTTGAAACGACACCGCAGTTTACTATAGTAAAGTTTGTAACCACCATGTTGACGGGTAAATATTACTAGGTTAAACTGTTGTGCAAAAATCTGACAAACACTCAGACAAACATATATATATATATATATATATATTTTTTTACCTTACTTGCTGGTCTCAATCTCTCGTAAATTGCATCGACACACAGCGTAGATGTTCTCCGGAACTCTTCCACTCGCGGGTTCATCCCCGGGCAAACGCTGCGACGCTGCGACGCTGCCCGCTGCTTCAGCGTCTTCCTCGGACAAGAGTGGGGCGGCGCAGCGCGACTCGACAAAAGAAGTCAATATAGAACCCATTAAATATACAATCTACAGTGGATGCTTACAGTAAAGTAATGCCCCGGTATATTTCTGACTGTGTCTGACATGAAGGACAAATGGATTTTCCATTACAAGCGATGCAACACATCCGGTGTAGTCCGTCCCAAGCTGTTGCGGCATTGTACACGGTGTAGGGCAAATCGTGTCAATCCAAATATAATAAATGAGGAAAATAAAAAGACCTCAATAGAATGCCGCCAATGAGGCCGTTACAGCAAATACAGTAGTATACAGCAATTTTTAAAAATACAGTAAGTCTCTGTATTTGGGGTCTGACAAAACAGAAAATTCCCATAATGCAATGGTTATTACAGTTATTTACTGCAAAGGGAATTTACAGTATTGTACTGGATGATATACAGTTAATAACTGTAGAAATTACAGAAATGTCTAACAGTGTGGTTCATGAGTAATATTTTCCCTATGAGGTTGTTCGGGAAATGGCACATTAACCTCGCCAGCTGATACAACAACTGCCATCATCGAATCCATCCTCTGCACCTCAATAACTGTCTGGTTCAGCTCAGCTACCAAATCTGACCTCAGAAGACTGCATCGGACAGTTCGGACTGCTGAGCGAATTATTGGTACAACTCTTCCTACTCTCCAAGAACTGTACTTATCCAGAGTGAGCAAAAAGGCTGGCAAAATCTGGACCCCTCACATCCAGCACACCCCCTCTTTGAACTGTTGCCATCTGGTCGACGCTACAGAGCACTGAGAACCAGAACAGCCAGGCACAGGAACAGTTTCTTCCCTCAGGCAATCCATCTCATGAACACGCGCAATCACTGAAGCATGCTCACAAAACTACATCGTTTGCAGCTTTTAAAGGCTTTGAAATAAAAACACTCCAGTGATAGCACACAATAATAATAGAAGAACATATTAAAGAGGTTAAAATGAGTGTTTATCAGTGCCTGTGATATTTTTTGTGTTAGAAAGCAGACCAACGCGCCGCGGCTCTTTTAAAGCCTTTTATATAAAAACACTCCAGTGATAGAAGAACATATTAAAAAGGTAAAATGGGTATTTTTGAGATATTCTGTGTTTAAATGCACAGCAACGCGTTGCGGCTCGGACGATCGTGCCCCGGAACGCATTCATCCTCGCTTCTCTCAATAAGAAAGACTGCTCTCGGGCAAACACAGGCGAGACTATATGAAAATATATGATATCTTGAGGGGTTGCGCATGCGCGGCGGATTATGACGGCTGCTTAGTGTTTCGGCGCTCCGCTTCGGATGTCCTTTTTCCTTTAAAATTATCCCTATTAAGATTCCGGTTGAGATTTAAGTTTTTATTTTGTTTGAGAGACATCCGAGATGGCATCCAAACGGGAATTGCCATATTCTCCCTCCAAAAAATGGCCTAAAGACGCCGAGCGTCTTCACGACGCCATTGCTGAGATGCTAGAGAAGCAACTGAGCGCCATCAAGCTAAGCATGTCGGCGATCGTTCGTGAGGAAATTTCAATGATTTCTACGCGACTTGATTCCTTGGAAAAAGGTGTCAAAGCCTTCGGCGACAGATTTGACTACATGCAAACCACAGTGCTTGATATCAAAAAGGATTCGATCGCTAGCATGTCTCGCTTGGAAGAGCTGCAGGAGAAGCTATGGCTTTACGAAGACAAATCCAGACAAAATAATCTAAGGCTGGTGGGTCTGCCTGAGGGAGCTGAAGGTGGCAACGTGATCCAGTTTTTGCAGACACAAATTCCTAAGTGGTTACCGGCCTCACAGGGGAAGCTGATTGAAATTGAACGCATGCACCCTCTCTACGCGAATGAAGATTCCACTAGGAAAAAAGCACGCACCTTGATCTTTAAGCTCCTCCGTTACAACGACCGGCAAGCAATCCTGAAAGAAGCCAGAAATTCAACTTCCCTGAGCTATGAAGGTGCCAAGTTGTGGTTTTTCCCTGATTTCAGCAAGGGCACATCTCAAAAAAGGAAAGCTATGTCGGAGAAGGAAACGTCTTCAACAGCTGGGCATCGAGTCGTTCCTGTTATATCTAGCTGTAGTTAAGGTGATAAACAGCCACGAGCAGTCTTTTCAAGACGCCGGGAGATCTCGAAAAGTTTGTCTCGTCGCTGGATGCCGACACTCCCGTGACGTGAATCGCCAGTGATTAAACTCGCCCCTTTTGATCTTGTGTTACAACATTTCAGTACGGATTTAAGTTTTTATATTGTGGTCATGGACATTTGAATAAGCTGGACGTTGATATCTCGGTTTTGCCTCATAGTTCGAGTGCATGGCCTCGAATTCTTTTATTTTCCAGGCAGGTAAGAGAGTGTGTTTTATCTCTCTGCGTGCTGCCAGTTGTATTATGCTCTTTTGTCTTTTTGGTTGGTTTGACCAGTTCACTGTTGGTAATACCAGGGTTTGCCGTATATTTGGTTATACTATTAATATTAATCTTTTGTCTTTGTGCGATGACACCTATATTCACATGTACGATAACTATGGCTCCATCTGTCTCAGCTATTGTTTATATACTACTGTTGTAAAGTTAGGATGAAAGACTTCAATGTGATATCGTGGAATGTCAATGGTTTGAACTCCCCTTTAAAAAGAACAAAATGTCTAGATTATCTACATCGTAAGCGAGCCGACATAGCTCTTATTCAAGAATCCCATCTCAGGGCCTCGGATGTTACTCGTTGTCAAAACAGGCATTTTAAAATGATAGCCTACTCATCTCATACTAATGCTTCGAGAGGAGTTGCCATACTTCAGAATAGAAGATTCCCATTTTTAATTGAGAAATCTGGAGGTGACGAACATGGGTGGATTACATATGTTTCGGGATCATGGAATAATCTAAAAATTGTTTTTGTTTCGGTTTATGCTCCCAATAAGTTTGATGTAGATTTTTTCCCATCTCTTACCAAGCTACTCCTTGGTTTTGACGACTACAGCCTGGTTGTGGGTATGGATGCCAATGCTGTCGTTAATCCTTTACTTGATAAGTCTTTGTCCACGGTATATGATGATCAGGCTTCACAGGCACTGAATGATCTTATCGTAGATAATAACCTGTGTGATATCTGGAGGATGAAGAATGAAAACTGTAGGGACTATACTTTTTGTTCTTCCCGACACAAGACCTTTACGAGGATAGATTATATATTAATATCAAAATATCTCAGTGTGTAAACAGTATTGGTATTCTTCCCATTTTAGTTTCAGATCATTTTGCTGTAGTTTGTAATTTGTCTTCTCCTGTTAGAACTCAAAAGTTAAAAAGATGGCGTTTTAATACAACTCTATTGTTAAAGGATGATTTTATTAAACAGTTACGTGCCAATTTGACTATGTTCCTTTCAGAGAACTCTAGTTCAGCTGCTAATCCACAGATTTTATGGGAAACAACTAAATGTTTTCTGACAGGAAACTGTATTTCTTTTGCCTCTTATGATAATAAATCTAAAGTAAAAGAATTAAATCATCTTGAGGACCAGATCAAAGTACTGGAGAATGATTTAAAAGAAACTTTTACAGAACAAAAGTGTAGGATTTTGGGAAATTTAAGATCTGACCACAAGGCAATTTTACCAAAAAGGGTGGAATTTCTGATCCATCGCACTAAACAAACTTACTATTTTAATGGAGAATGGCCCACTTGTTGGCTCTAAGGCTGAAACATAGTGATGCTATGTCCTCAATAACAGCTGTTAAGGATGATTTGGGCGACCTTCATACGGCCCCAGATGAGGTGAATGCCATATTTAAGAACTTTTATGAGCATCTTTACAGTTCTGAGGTGGGGTCAGATGAACAACAAAGAACTGAATTTATATCAAAATTAAACCTCCCTCACCTAAGTGACGAGCATCGTAATTTTCTTGACTCTCCAATCCAACTAACTGAATTAAAAAAGGCTCTAGAGTAGAGATGCACGATATTGGATTTTTGCCGATATCCGATATGCCGATATTTTTTCATCTCATTTTGGCCGATACCGATACCGATATATATATATATATATATATATAGTTTTTGAAAATTTAGTTTTTAATAATAACTTATTTGTTAGGATTAAATAAATAGTAATGAGTGGTTTACATTCAATCCCTTCTTTTTCATGAGCAGGCTAGCATTATTTATGATCTGAATTTTGTGAATTAAGTTCACTTTTGCTATGTTTTAAGCCGAACTTCGGATGCTTTCACTTTCGAATTCCCAATCTGAAAACAACATTTCAAAACAAAAACAAAAAGAAAAGTAGAATTAAACTGGGTGACTGTGAGGGTGCTTTGCGGAACATGAACAGGACATAATTCATTGCAACAACTTCTTAATTCGTTCCTATGATCTATTAATTTATTAATTTGTAAAATGAGGGAACAAATTAATATGTAGAATTTATTATTAACGAATTTATTCCAAGAAATATTTTATTTCCCACCCGCAATTTATCACAGTAAGAGATAAGAAAACATGGATTAAAAGTGAATGACAAGAAAATAAACCTAAGAAATTAAAGGGTGAGGATTTGGGAAAATAAAAATATTAAGTTATGTCGCAATTCGTGACCAACTGGCAAAAGAGTACACTTTTTTTGCACCATGTTTACCTTCTCTGGTTTAACAAGTGGTCTTTTACCCTAGTCGAAAACCAAATCCTCCGTCCGCCATCGTTTCCAGAATAGTCGCGTCATTTTTGCCGTCACCACCTGGCTCGTGCTGACACTACAAATACCAGGCTCTACTACACCCGAAGCTGTGAACTACTCTTCGCGTGATCAGTGAAATCCTGAATATGCCACGGCTTTGTAACTCTGTAATTCTGTAACTCCCGCTGTATGGACCAGACGCTTCAGCACTGCAGATCAGGCACTCGCACAAATGCGACCACGTCAAATTTTAACTTGCACATTTAAAAAAAAAAAATTAGAAATGTAGTCACTAAGTCATGTTTAATTATAATTTCTATTAATTTTTTACCGTGCACTGCGCTTTGACAGGGCTGCGGAACACGAAAAGGATATAATTATTTCCTACAACTTGTTAATTCGTTCCTACGATTTATTAATTTATTAATTTGTAAAATCCCAGCAAACATGCCCGTTTGGGCCGTGTGGGCAAAAAATCTAACCCGCGCGGGCAGCCCGCTGTGGGCCCCGATACCGGCGTGAAATGCGGGGCACGTGTGGGCCCCACACTATGGGGCCCGTGTGGGGCCCGAATGGGACAGCCCAAAAGTGTGGGTTAAGTGTGGGCTGGCCCACACAAAGCAGAGTGGGCCCCCAATTGGGCCGATTGTGGGCCCATAAAGTGTGGGCATGCTGTGGGTTGGGAGTGGGCACTGTCGGGATAGTGTGGGGATGATGTGTGCTGGGTGTGAGCACTGTGGGGAAAGTGTGGGGATGCTGTGGGCTGGTGTGGGCATGCGGATAGTGTGGGGATGCTGTGGGCTGGGTGTGGGCACTGTGCGGATAAAAAGAGCAGCATTTATTTGAAATAGGATTTTTGTGCAACAATGTAAAAGTTTTTATCAACTTAACGCATCCTTGCTGAATAAAAATAATTTCTTAAACATTTCAAATGTAAAAATGTATTTCTTAGATTAAAAAAAAATAATAATAATAAAATACTGACCCCAAACTATTGAACAGTTGAATGTATTAAATAATTTTATAGGACAGAGCAATGATCAATTATTACTAAATCAGAACGTTAAGCAGATCATAAATCAGTTCCCTAAGGGGCAACAGTACAACTCTGCCTGATCGCTGTTCTTCTGCTCTTCCACCATCCCAAGTGTCTTATACTGCGGAGGCATTTTAATAGATGTTTCCATTTCAGATGCTGTGGCCAGCCTACTTTTTGTAGGCTTTTTGTAGTGAGAAAGAAAAGAACAATTAAAATGTAAATATATATATATATAAACCTAAATAATACAACATTGTCTCAGTGTTTTTTGTCAATACTATGAAAGTCAATGGCATGAACAATGACAAAAACAGTTGCAATGTTCTTCTAAATCTTTATTTTTATTAATCTTTTTTTATTTATTGTTTTTTTAAACAACAACAGAGTGAGTAAATGATGACAGAACTTTAATTTTTGGAGAAAGGTGCACTGTAAGAAATTACTAATGACTTTAACTTGATGCATGAATGTGCAGCTTTAAATAAACTTAAATGCACTTACATTACAAAAGATGCAGCGACCTGGTGGCTCTTTGTTTAGCTGAAGTTGACAAGCCAAAGGGAGAAAAAGAGAGAGAGAGAGAGAGAGAGAGAAATATTAGTGAAATATAACAATACAACTTAAAAAGTATTAAGGTTTTGACTACCTGACTCACTTACAGCAGTGGTGTCCTGAAGGACCAACATCCGACAGAGTTCAGCTCCAACCCATCCACACGCCTGCTTGGAAGTCTGTGGTAATCCTGAAGACCTTGATCAGCTGGTTCAGCTGTACATGATTGGGGCTGGAGCTAAACTTTGCACACAGGACTAGATGGAAATCAGTACTCAAAAGAGAAAGAAGACAAACATTATATTAATGGTATAAAACAAACAAATAAATAAATAACACTATGTACAATAATATGTGAGAATGTAAAAGGAAGAAAAAATAAATACAAATAAGTTAAGCATTACACAGGTTACCAATTATGAAACAGCCAGGAGAAATCATTATACATGAATATGCTACCTTAATATTATTTCCTGGGCTATATATATATATTAATTAGTAACTGTTAAATTACTATTCCAGATGGCTGATTACATATGACAGTGATAATCTTTATGGCTACATACTGATTCAGGAGTTTTGTTTGAGACGCACCCGTACTGTACTCGAGTCTCTCAGTGCACACAGCTTGTTGCTACAAAGATAGTATTGATATAATCGTATGATATATCATTTTTAAGTAACAATAACATGACAGTACTATGGCTGTATCTTTGTAATAATCTTTAAGCAAATGTACATTGTTTGCGACACTGTCGTAAGGTTAACAGTTAAGTTACCGGTCAGCGCGGAGAATTTACCGATGTCTATCAGTTATAAATAGATACATTAATGATATGTAACGAGATTTTATAAGCGTGTAGCCGAGGTATTGTATTGTGTTATATATAAATCCCTGTTTGTGTTGCTATTTAAGACTTTAAAACACAGATTAGCTCCTTCTTGCTCGGCTATGTTTAATTCATCGCGTAAACAGCAACGGAAAACGACAATAATTCAAATTAACACCAAAATGGACGTAAACTAATTTAATTCAGTGATTTTAAGTGCAATTTTGAAGGATATATTACCTCAGAGATTAACGTTACCTCAGAAAAGGGCTTTTCGGCCGTTCGTCGTTTAACCCTCTGGTGCTCTTCGATCACTTTTGACCGAAAATTTTTCTGTTTTAAATTTTTAAAAATCACAGCTTCATCGGAATGGTATGAAACTCTGTGACTTTTATGCCATTTGGAATGTCAACACAAAAAAAATTGAGGGCATGATTCAAGCAGGCTAAGTGGTCGTAAAAAAAATAGTCACACTTGTGCTCTTCGGTCTAAAATGACCGACCATAGGAAATGAATGGAAAATCGACAAAAATACGACCATAGGAAATGAATGGGAAATCGACAAAAATACAAATATTCAGAGAATTTTTGTGTACACAATCTACAAATCCTCCACAATGCTGAAAAAAAGTACACAGCAGTGAAGGGGTGACACTCTAAAACACACCCATTCATAAACACACCCGTTCACACACACACACACACACACACACACACATTATATACACACCTCTCTTCGGTCACTTTTGACCGAAAATTTTTCTGTTTTAAATTTTTAAAAATCACAGCTTCATCGGAATGGTATGAAACTCTGTGACTTTTATGCCATTTGGAATGTCAACACAAAAAAAAATTGAGGGCATGATTCAAGCAGGCTAAGTGGTCGTAAAAAAAATAGTCACAGTTGTGCTCTTCGGTCTAAAATGACCGGCCATAGGAAATGAATGGGAAATCGACAAAAATACAAATATTCAAAGAATTTTTGTGTGTACAATCTACAAATCCTCCACAATGCTGAAAAAAAGTACACAGCAGTGAAGGGGTGACACTCTAAAACACACCCATTCATAAACACACCCATTCACACACACACACACACACACAGACACACACACACATTATATACACACCTCTCTTCGGTCACTTTTGACCAAAACATTTTCGGTTTTGAATTTTTCAAAAAAAATCACAGCTTCATCAGAACGGTACCAAATTCAGTGACTTTTATGGCATTTGGAATGTGAACACACATAAAAAATGAGGGCACGATTCCAAAAAAAAACAAAAAACTTGTGCTCTTTGGTCAAAAATGACCGACCACAGGAAATGAATGGGAAATCGACAAAAATACAAAAATTTAGAGAATTTTTCTGTCTCTTTCTCACACATCCACACACACGCACAAATGAACTGTAACACAGCAAATTGAGAATATGTAAAATAAAAAAAAATTACATATCCAGAGTGCAAAAGACACACACTCTCTTGCATACACAAATTCAGAGAGTTTCTATGTATACAATCTACAAATCAGCTGCAACGCTGAAAAAAGTGAAGGGGTGACACTGATGTAGACACATCCACTCACACACAGACGTGCACACACACACACACACACACAAACACACCTATGAACTACGGTGTCTGTAAACAGAGCAGAGTTTTGAGAATATGTAAAATCCTTTCAATAACTCAGTCATAATTCAGGGAAAGCTCACAACAGTGAAGGGGTGTTACTCTAAAACATACACATTCATAAACACACACACACACACACACACCTATGAACTGTGCATTTGGAAGCTCAGGCTTGTTCCATTACATTGTTTTGAGCGTTTTTTTTTCATTATTTTGAAGGAGTTTTGTGTCAAGAGCATAAGAAGTAAAAAATAATAATAATAATAATAATAATAATAATCACATGGCGATATGTTCCTGAAGGTCATGCATCGTTTGTTTCACAACTTGCTTAAAAAATTTCATTTGCAAAAGACACTGCATTATAATCTGTGACCTCTGCTACAATCACAAGTAGTTATCTACTGTAGAGTTAGTACAGTATATAGTTAACATATGGTTATTATAGTAGTTATTATATGTAGTATATAATTATAAATATAGTAACTAGAAAACATAGCATTAGCATAAATATTGTATATAGTTAATATAGTAGTTTCTTTTTTTATTTACTATAGCTTTTTATTATTGCTGTTTCCTTATACTGTTTGACTTTTGCACAAAATTTAATGTTCATTAATAATTGATAACATAAAGTGTTAAAAAGGAATTAATTGTATTTTTTTTAGTACAAATTCTGAATTAAAAAAATGGGTAACAAATACTTCCTTGTGTTCTCTTTCTAGCACAATGTTTAGGTTTGACTGTAATCATAATACAAAAAATGAACACTTCAAATCATATTTATAACAAAAAACTATCCCAAACTGGATAAGAAATAGTCTTTGAGATTGTTTAAATGTATGTTCAACTATTCCACCTAATAAAAATGCTGAATCAATTGTCTAAAAACAACTAGGCAATTCACAAGCTGCTCTGTAGAGAACTATACAGGCATCAAGTTACACCTGCCATTACAGATGTTTTTCTCGTTTTTTTACAACCAAATGGCGCTAATCTGCCTTCAAAAATTAGTGTTGGATGGCTGAGTCTCTATTTTAACCTGAAATACTGCATTAATTAAAAAAATAATAAAAAAGAAATTAATAATAATTTTAATTATTCTCAATGGCAAAAAAATTGATATTAATTACAGCATAAATATTAATTATTACCACAAAACCCTCTCAAAATGCAAAATAAAAAATAAAAAAAATATTATTAAACAAAAATGAATCCGAATGGTTTTACTGAAAAAAATTACAAGATGCGTTACAGGTGTCCGGTCACTTCTGACCGCGAAGAGCACAAGTGTGACTCCGAAACGAAGAGCACCAGAGGGTTAAACAAGTGACGCACTTGTAATCAAATTTACCACTAAAACGGGTGTAATTTAATTGCTTTTAAGTAATTCACAACCATTTTGACGAATTTTAATAGAAAATTCATAAATGAACCAAGAAATTTAAAATCTTACCTGATTGAGTAGAGTCTGGGCGGTACCAGTGGAAGCCTGAATGACCGCTCATTAACGATGCAGAATTCCAGCAGTTCGCGTTCTCATTGGCTAGAATGAATCACGTGCTGAAGAGCTGACGCGCCATTGAATGTATTATATCATTACATATTTATTTTTCCTTTTAGAAATATTTAATAAATGATTACGTCACTAATCAATACCAGCAATAACAATGAATAAATTAACAAATCAATGATCTGGTTTTTCACATGATTTAATTGTCTCAAATAAATTAATTTTATTTAATGATAGCCTACAATGTATTTATTTACAAATATAAATACATTATTAAAACAAAAAACTTTATGTATATATATATATATATATATACAGTTTTTGTTGTAATTTGGTTGGATTTTTGAACTACTTCAAAATGTTAATAATATTAACAAAATAAGAGGGATCATGGAAATTGCATGTATTTTTTATTTATTACTGACCTGGTTATAAACTATATTTCACATACCAGCTGTTTATATATACTCCACAAGACACAATAATAATTGATTTTCCAGCAGCATCTGCATATTTGAAACCTTTTCAGAAGTAAATGTAAGATTCTCAAGAAAGCAATACAATGCATTAAGAGCCAGGGGGTGTAAACTTTTTGAAGTGGATGATCAGGGTAAATTGCACTTATATTGTCTTCTGCGAGACATGTAAATATTTCTGTAGTCTGAAGTGCAATACTAAATGGAAAAACAAAATCTGTAAATAAAATATACTTAATAAATATAATTTACACATCATCATTCTGTTCAAAAGTTTATACCTCCTGCCTCTTAATCCATTGTGTTGCCTTCTTAAACATCAGTAAATGTTTTCACCTTTTGTAATAGTTATGTATAAGTTCCTCAGTTGTTCTCAGTGTGGAAAGATGGATCTCAAAATAATACAGTCAGTTTTGGAAAGTGTTCAAAAAAGCAGAAGATGCTGGAAAAAACAAATAATGTGCAGAAGCTGGAGGATTTTTCTGAAGAAGAGCAGGCAGATGAACTGCTCAGGACAAACAAGGGACTCATGAACAGCTATCACAAAAGATAAAAACAGTCATGGATCATCCAGGAATCGAAACACAGTATTAAGATTAAAGGGTATGTAAACATTTGAACTGGGTCATTTATATAATTTCAGTTATTATTTTGTCTTGTGGAGTATATATAAACATCTGTCATGTTAAATAGTTTATTCAGGACAGTACTAAATAAAAAATAAGTTTTCATAATCCCTCTTATTTTGTTAAAATTATTAACATTTAGTATGTTCTGCAAGGGGTATGTAAATTCATGAGTACAACTGTATTCAGTTTTTGTTATGGACTTGTTGTTAAACTTATTGTTTACATTTTACTGCCATTGTCACAGAAATACTATTTTAAATGTAACATTTGCATGTAGATATAACAATAATTTAAAAAAACAACAATTTTGATTAGAATCCAATCATAAAACATTTTTAAAAAGTTTAGTTTTAGCTGTCTTTTGCTGTTAACAAGATGGACTGCCCACAGAAAAACCACATGGGGCCCCAATTGAGCAAACTGGTATGGGCCCCACATGGGCTAACCCACAGGGGGCCCACAGCGGGTTTAGTGTGGTCAAGCCCACTGTGGGCTTGCCCACAAAAAACCATCATGAGGGCCCAAAAGGGCAAACCCACTGTGGGCCCGCATGGGATAGCCCACAGGGGGCCCACGGTGGGTTTAGTGTGGGTGAGCCCACTGCGGGCTTGCCCACAGAAAACTATCATGGGGGCCCAAACGGGCAAGCCTGCTATGGGCCCACATGGGCTAGCCCATAGGGGTCCCACAGCGGGTTTGGTGTGGGCTTGCTCTGCCCGCACTGTCCCACAGCAAACCCATAGCGGGCCTGCGCAGGCATGTTTGCTGGGATAAGGGAAGGAATTAAAAAGTCGTATTAACGAATTCTTAATTTATTGCCACGAAATATTTTATTTCCCACCCGCAGTTTACCACCATAAAAGATACGACAACATGGATTAAAAGTAAATGACAAGAAAATAAAAGAAATTTAAGGTGACGGTGATGATTTGTGAAAAGAAACTATAAATATTATTAAGTTTGTGGCAATTCATGACTAACCGGGAAAACAGGACACATAGCCGCTTATGGCTTTAAATGTATGGGGTCGAACGGCATGAATCCAAAAGCATGGTCGCTACTAACATTTGCCTGCTAACCAATTATTTAACTTATAAAGAATGCTTTGTACCTCACTTGTGTCATAATATTTACGAAAAATGTTTCATATGAGCAACAGTGTGTTTTGCCGTTGCGCCGCCGGAGAAAGAGAATTCACTGACCGCGTGCCGTAATTGCTTTTTATTTTAGATGCAGATCATGTCATGTGCAAACATAGCCATTGGGTTTCAAAATACAACAAATAGCACCATAAAACCATTTAAATGTGCATTTAGCGATCTAGTGACTGGATATGAAACAGGCAACAGTAAATGATCCCAGACGGAACAACGTCGCGCTTTCTCCTATAGCCCCTGCTGCCACTGCACGCGCTATTACTATGCATAATTCTGTATGTGCATTCTCAGTTTAAATACAGCAATCCAAAACAGTGAATCTACTCCTCATTCAGTCAAAACTTTGCTTCAAGAATGAGCCATACTGCTGACATGATCTAGCACACCCTCAGCACATGCGAGTTAACATATTCATCTTATCGGCAAGACATATCATAATTTTTCATATCGGGCCGATGGCGATATTTACATTTTAAGTCATTATCGGCCGATTCCGATATCAGTCCGATAATATCGTGCATCCCTACTCTAGAGTCAATGAATAAATGTAAGGCCCCTGGCTTGGATGGGTTACCCCCAGAGTTGTATTTAGTTATATGGGATTTGCTTGGACCACTCCTTCTCGATTCCTTAAATTACGCCATAGACACTGGTTGTTTTCACAGAGATCAGAACACTGCCCTCATTTCCCTGATCTTAAAAAAAAGGGAAAAACCCTCTCTGTTGTTCTAGCTATAGGCCGATTTCATTAATTTGTACACTAAAGTTTACGCTAAAGTTTTAGCCCATCGATTAGATCAAGTTGCTGGCTCTTTAATCTCTTATGATCAGACAGGATTTCTTAAGGGACGCTGTGCTATGGATAATGTTCGATGTCTTTTGAATATTATAGACGTGCCCAACCCGACCGACGATCAACATGCTATTCTCTCACTAGACGCAGAGAAAGCCTTTGATCGGGTCGAGTGGACGCATCTCTGGTCAGTTCTGAAGCGATTTGGTTTTGGTCCCCATTTTATACATATGGTACAAACTTTATATCCTAATTCTTTTGCGCGGGTGTCGACAGGGATGAGTTGCTTGAGTGCTTTTCTGTTGGGCAGAGGCACACGACAGGGCTGCCAGTTGTCACCTTTGTTGTTTGCCCTTTCGTTAGAGCCTTTGGCGCAGGCAATGCGTCAAGACAATATCATTTCCCCTATCACTACAGACAACCTCAAACACCACATTTCTCTTTTTGCTGACGACATTTTGCTGTATTTATCTAACATTTCTACTTCTATCTCCCAGTGTCTTAAAATATTCAATGATTTTAGTAATGTAAGTGGTTACAAAATTAATTGGGAGAAATCAGTATTAATGCCATTGTCTGTAGTGTGCCATACTGTATCTGTGCCCCCCTTAATTCCAGTTAGTAATGCATTCACGTATTTAGGAATTCAAATCCTTCCCTCACTCCAGGCTGTGGTTAAGCAAAATTATGGTTCCTTAATTAATAATATTAGAAGAGACCTAGAGAGATGGGATGCACTATTGCTTTCTTTGCAAGGTAGAATTGCAATTATTAAAATGAATGTGCTTCCTAGACTTTTGTTTTTATTTTCCATGATTCTGCTTTCTCCTTATAAAACTTTCTTCAAAGAAATAAACTCCATGATAACTAAATTTATTTGGAACTACAAACGTCCAAGAATTAAACTTAAAACATTACAGAGAAGTCATGACGAAGGAGGTTTGGCATTTCCTAATGTTCAACTATATTTCTGGGCATGTCGGCTACGCTCCTTTAAGACCTGGTTGGATGTAAACTCTGAGATTGCTTGGTGCAATATTGAAGCAATATCTGTATTTCCACATCAACTACAAGATATGTTATTTACTGGTTTATCTAAGAAAGCCCTAAAGTTTGATAAACAAATTGTAGGCGATTATCTTAAAATCTGGTACGATGTCTGTAAATTTATGGGGTGTTCTAGGAAATTTACAAAAGAATCTCCGATTTGGAATAATCATAGTATACAATCTGGGAAACAGCCATTTTTAATAGTCAGGGCCTAAGGTCCTTGAAAGAATGTTATAATCTTCCCGGACATTCCTACTTTTTGTACTTGAGGTTGAGAAGTGCAATGCGTGCATATGGTGTACCGTGGAACTGTAACCTGGATGCTCACCCACTGATGGACTGTGTGAATTTCTCTCAGACACGTGGAGCAGTGTCATTTATTTATAACAAACTGCGTAAGCACAGCTCTGGTGCACTTCCCATCACTACAATATGGGAAAAGGAACTTGCCCCCTATAAACCTAACTGGGACTGGATATGGGATAGTATTCCTATGATGTCCAAGAATCCTGCCCATCAACTTATACACTTCAAACTGATTCACAAGGCCTATGCAACTCCCTATGTGTTACACAAAATGAAGCACTTGCCAACTCCTTTTTGCACGTTGTGTAATTCTAATGCTGTGGGGACTTATATGCACATGTTCTTTGACTGTCCACTTATTTGTAAATTTTGGGATAAGGTCTTTTTAATTGTTACAGAAATATGTGATAGGGTTATCCTTAAACATCCCAATATTTGTTTGCTGAATGACAATTCTAATCTTAATTTGAATGCTTATCAGCGTAGAGTATTTCACACTGCACTAACAGCAGCAAAAAAGGTAATCTTTAAAATATGGCATGAACCCACATTCCCGGCTGACAAAATGTGGCTCTTAGAACTAAAAAATATTGCGCTGTTAGAACACTCAACAGCAAGGATCAACAGAGCTAAGCCAAGAACAATTAAGGCATGGTCAGAATTTATTGAGAAGCTTTCAGATATAATAACGCGATAGACTAAAGATCATTAAAAATAAATGGTTGGTACAGGTGTGTATAGTTGTGGTAGTCACCCCATAGTTTTTCTTTCTCTATTTGTATTTTTCTTTCTTTCTTTCTTTCTTTCTTTCTTTCTTTCTTTCTTTTTTTTTTAAGGCAAACCCTGGTTTGTATATAGTTTTGTAAGCCAGGTATGCTGGCTGTTCTTTACTAAAAATAAACAATCACAAAAAAATATATGATATCTTGGCAGATTTCATCGAAAACAGTCCTTTATGTCTCATGTGAACATAAACTGTTGATAAATAATTCGGAGGTGGATCTTTATTTAAGCATTAAAGGGACTGCAAAGCTGTATTCTGACTTCAGTGTTAATCTATAAAAAAAAGAAAATCATTTGTTTGTCTTGGCTTCTTATAGGTATATATGTATGTATGTATGTATGTATTTATTTATTTATTGCTCTAACAAAAAATAATATTTAATGAAAACAATGCAATGTTATTTAAGGCTTCTTCCATTTCTGCATGTACACACCTTCAAACCTAAAACCTGCTCTGTTATAATATTGTTTGCAAATGCAATGTCATTTTAGGATTATTCCCTTTCTGCATCTAAACACCTAAAACCATAAAACCTGCCCTGTTATACTAATTTATTTTTAAATACAAAAAATAGTGGCAATTTAATCTTAGAGATTAAGATCATAATGCTAATGCTGTCCATACCAGGGAGCCACAGGATAGCTAATCATTCAAGATCTCAACTCAAGACTTTGAAAACGTTTCATTTAGGTGACTAAATAAAAAATGCATATAAATTCATTATATTTTCATAACCTTTAATAAAGCCCAATATAGTAAGTATGCAAAAAACTGTAATCCCCTAAATACTGATAGACCATTACTTTTCTTTTTTTACTCAATTTTAATGGTATTGACCATATATTTCTCAAGTTGTCAGTCATGACTAATATAGTGTCCCTTCTTCACTTGGACGAACATTTAGTTATCTGTTTTCATGTTGTGCATATAATAGTACTCACGTAAGGACTCATAATTTACTTGAAAAGAGACATGTCCATTAAATAGCTAGATCATCTACAGAAGCCATTGTGCTTGGACGCTAATGATTGCCTTGAGTTAAACCAGTTACATTCTGTCACATTCTGTTTCAGTTACATTCTGTGTCGTTGCCCACAATGCTTCAGTGACAAGACTTAAAAATAGCAAACAGGGAAAACAATAAAAGACATGACTTATTTTGCATCTAGCTAGCCAACTCTGTTGAGGCTGTTGTCATAGCCTAGTAGGCGGGCAGCTCAAGAATGCTGGACACAGGAGTGCTCTGGCTCTTTTGCTCCAAGGGGCCGAGGCTGGCTTTGCCACGCCAACATCAAAGTTAGTTCATTAACTTTACTTTCTAGTTATGTTGGCTTGGCAGAGCCAACATATTGTTATCGTTATTTTTCTTAGCCGAAATATTCTGACTCTAACTCGTCCCAGGGCTTTAATGCCACAGGACCAGGACCCAAACTTGGCAGAGACGTGGGCCCTGATGTGTAGTTTGTTGCTATATTGTATGTAGTTATATGCTATAGTTTATTGCATTTTTAAATATGAAAATTTTCCCATAGACTTACATTGGCTGAAAAAAAATGCCCCCTCTAGAGGAGCAATACCACTCGAGAAGGCGGAGGCGGTTAACTCCTTACACTTACTTTCACTTTGCAATCGGTTAAAAATACAAATAAATACATTAATTTAATTAATACTGACAAGCTACACCAACATATCTGATCATTATCAGGTTCAGGGCTCATGAATGATGACTGTCTGGCCAGAGAAGAGTGTAAAAGATCATAGATCTTTGATGGCTTCGATCAGGGACTGCTATCCCCACGCGCTCACTAAAATAAATGATTTGTACGTCTTTTAAGGCCTTTTCAAAAAAAAGATATTCCAGCGATTGTATGCAATCCACCCATTAGAACACATCAAGACATAAATTCAGGTATTTGTGAGCTGTTTTATATAAAACTGAAACCGTGGCTTCGGGTTACGGAGCTCGCAAGCTCTCTGCAGCGTCCTCATTAAACGTCTTTATTTGCATGTCTTAAAGCAGAGGTCTCAAACTCAATTCCTGGAGGGCCGCAGCTCTGCAGAGTTTAGCTCCAACCAGCTCCAATTTACACCTGCTTGGAAGTTTCTAGTGATCCTGAAGACCTTGATTAGCTAGATCAGGTGTGTTTGATTAGGGTTGGAGCTAAACTGTGCAGAGCTGTGGCCCTCCAGGAATTGAGTTTGAGACCAGTGTCTTAAAGTCTTACAACGATACAACACAATAATAGTAGAAGAACATATTAAAGAGGTAAAATGAATGCTTTTGACGTATTCTGTGTGTAAATGCACAGCAACGTGCCGCGGCTCGCTGCCCTCCGTCCGTGCTCACGAAACTACATAATTTGTAGCTTTTAAAGGCTTTTAAATAAAAACACTTAAGCGATACAACACAATAATAATAGAAGAACATATTAAAAAGGTTAAAATGAGCACTTATAAATGCCTGTGATCATTTTTTGTTGAACTTGAAGAGCAACGCGCTGTGGCTCGCTGTTCTACGTCCGTGCTGACTAATCTACATCATTTACAGCTGTTTTAAAGGCTGTTACATGAAAACACTCCAGCGATATAACACAATAATAATATAAGAGCATATTAAAAAGGTTAAAATGAGCACTTATAAATGCCTGTCACATTTTTTGTTGAAATTGCAGAGCAACGCGCTGCGGCTCGCTGTTCTCCGTCCGTGCTGACTAATCTACATCATTTGCAGCTGTTTTAAAGGCTTTTAAATGAAAACACTCCAGCGATATTAAACAGGTCTTAATGGCTGTTTTTGACACATTCTGTGTTTAAATGCACTGCAACGCATTGCGGGTCGGACGATCGCGCCCCGGAACGCATTCATCCGCGCTTCTCTCAATAAGAAAGACTTCTCTCGGACAAACACAGGCGAGATAATATGAAAATATATAATATCTTGGCGAATATAATCGAAAACGGTCGTTTATGTCTCGTGTGAATATAAACTGTTGAGAAATAATTCGGAGGTGGATCATTATGTGAGCATTAAAGGGATCGCATTCACCAGCTGCTTTCTCACTTCAGTGTTCATCCATAAAAAAAGAAAATCATTCGTTTGTCTTGCCTTCTTATAGGTATGTATGTATTTATTTATTACTCTAACAAGAATTAATATTTAATGAAAACTATGCAAACTAACTCATTTCCCCACAGGATAGCTAATCATTCAAGATCTCAACTCAAAACGTTGTTAACGTTTCATTTAGGTGACTAAATAACAAATGCATATAAATTAATTATATTTTCATAACCTTTAATAAAGCCCAATATAGTAAGTATGCAAAAAACTGTAATCTCCTGTATACTAATAGACCATTAATTTTTATTTATTTAATAATTGATTTATTTTTTTACTTAAGTTTAAAGGTATTGACCATATATTTTTCAAGTTGTCAGTCATAACTGAATGTACGTCCAAGTGAAGAAGGGACACTATATTAATAATCTATTTTCATATTGTGCATATAATAGTACTCACATATAGACTCATAATTTACTTGAAAACAGACATGTCCATTGAATAGCTAGATCATCTACAGAAGCCATTGTGCTTGGATCCCAATGATCACCTTGAGTTAAACTTCATTGTTTCAGTTACCTTCTGTGTCGTTGCCCACAGCACTTCGGTGACAGGACTTTGAAATAGCAAACAGGGAAAACAGTAATACACAACTTATTTCGCATCCAGCTAGCCAACTCGGTTGAAGCTGTTGTCATAGTCTAGTAGGCGAACCAGCTCAAGAATGCCGGACATACAAGTACTCTGGCAGTTTTGCCCCAAGGGGCAGAGGCTGGCTCTGCCAAGCCAACATCAAAGTTAGTTCACTAACTTTAGTTTCTAGTTAGCTTGGCTTGAGAAAGCCAACCTACTGATCTGCTACTTAAGCTTATTATTATTATTATTATTATTATTATGTTGGCTTGGAGAGCCAACATATTGTTATTCTATTTAAACTTATTATTATTATTATTATTATGTTGGCTTGGAGAGCCAACATATTGTTATTCTATTTAAACATTATTATTATTAAGTTGGCTTGAGAAAGCCAACTTACTGAAATCCGACTTAAACTTATAGTTAGTGGTGCTTGCGAAGCAAAGCATCACTATTGTTATTGTGCATACTTATTATTATTAGTGGTGCTTGCCAAAGGCAAAGCATCACTATTATTATCTCACATACTTATTAGTGGTGCTTGCCAAAGGCGAAGCATCACTATTATTATCTCACATACTTATTAGTGGTGCTTGCGAAGCAAAGCATCACTATTGTAATCTTGCATACTTATTATTAGTGGTGCTTGCGAAGCAAAGCATCACTATTGTTATTGTGCATACTTATTATTATTATTATTATTAGTGGTGCTTGCCAAAGGCAAAGCATCACTATTACTATTCTGCGTGCTTATTATTATGGGGGTGGGCTCATTTAACTCAGACAACCAATCAGACTCTCAGGATCACTGTGAAGCTGTCAAGCCACGCCCTAGCAACCATTTAGAGCACCCTAGCAACTGATCCCATAGACTGCCATTATAAAAGCTCAGATGGATATCTTTGGATCACAGTGTCATAGAGACATGGGGGTGGGCTTATTTGACTCAGGGCAGTAAACAGCCAATCATGAATCAGCTCCACCACTTCCTAGCCACTCCCTAGCAACCACTATCGAGCACCCTAGCAACCAAAACCCACACAGACATATCTTCAAAGCTGAACGCCATAGAGACATGAGGGTTGATTTATATCATTCATAGTGGCAAGTAGCCTTTGGAGTGTCATCATTGGTAGCTGCCAAGCCACTCCCTAGCAACCAAACAGAGTACCCTAGCAACCATCTAGCAAGTCTTATATCTCTACATCAGAACATCGTAGAGACATGGGACTTGGTTCTTTTGACTCGTGCTAGCAAATAAGTATCTTTAAGATGCTAGTCATGCTAGCAGTGAACAGCTACATGCTAATAGTGATTAGCTAAGTGCTAAATCAGACTAAGAACTCTATAAAACTCCATAGTAATGATCTGTGACAACTAGTAACTGCCTAACAACACTCTAGCAACCACCCCAAGTACCTTAGCAACCGCCCTAGCAACCACCCCAAGTACCCTAGCAACCGCATAGCAACACCCTAGCAACCACCCGGTTTACCCTATGCTTAACCGCGCGTAGCCTGTATCAGCCACCCAGGGTACCCTAGCAGCCCTGCTTAGCCACCCAAGTACCCTAGCAGCATGGCAACACCTAGCAGCCACCCGGTTACTAGCAACCGCATGGCAACACCAGCAACCACCTGGAACGCCTAGCAACCGCCCTGGCAACATACGGTACCCTAGCGGCAGCAACTGTAACCACCTGGGTACCTTAGCAACCGCCCTGGCAACCACCGGGTACCCTGGCAACGCGCGGCAGCACCCCAGCAATACTCCGGTTACCCTGGCAACCCGCGCAGCAACACCAACCACCCTGACTACCCTGGCAAGCCACCCTAGCAGCCACCCGGTACCCTAGCAGCGCATGGCAACACCTAGCAACCACCCGGTTACCCTGGCAACGCGCGGCAACACCTTAGCAGAGCACCCTCGTTTGCCCTAGCAGCCCCCTGGCAACCACCCGGTACCCTAGCAGCCGCGCCAATAACACCCTAGCAACCACCCCGGTTACAGTAGCAACCGCATAGTAACACCTTAGCAACCACCCTGGCTACCCTAGCAACCGCATAGCAACATCCTAGCAACCAACCCAGTTACCCTAGTAACCGCATAGCAACACCCTAGCAACCGAGTGCAGAGTTTTGCCACTGCAAGCACCACTCACATTTTCTTCAGGAAATGTACATATCTAGTTATTATTATTATTATAGATTCCGTACAAATTTCGGCGCGTAACTCGTCCCGCAGTTTTTGTCACAGGCCCATGAAACGGGCGTCAAATCGTGCGGCCTATTCGGGAATGGTGTGCTATGACTTTTATAAGCGATCAGGGGTACGATGTTCGCACACGGGGCGAAAAATCAGCCGAAAAATCCCATAGACAATGCATTGCGGCCAACTTTGAGGGGTCGTAGCGCCGAGCGAGAATTTCGTAGAAACATGCGATTCACCACATTTGGAGAGGCTCGCAAGCTGTGCGAGAACATACCCCGCAATGGGGTATAAGTTGTACCCCTGGGGCGCAAGAGCCCCCCAAAATGGCCCCATTGACATACTATGGGGAGGGACGGCCCATGAAAAGCATGTGTTTTTCCTACTATGGTAATTTACATAGGAATTTTGCATTGAACATAACTCTGGATTAGGATGTCATAGAGACATGGGGGAGGGCTCATTTAACTCAGACAACCAATCAGACTCTCAGAATCACCAATAAGCTGTCAAGCCACGCCCTAGCAACCATTTAGAGCACCCTAGCAACTGATCCCATAGACTGCCATTATAAAAGCCCAGATGGATATCTTTGGATCACAGTGTCATAGACATATGGGGGTGGGCTCATTTGACTCAGGGCAGTTAACAGCCAATCATGAATCACCTTCACCACTTCCTAGCCACGCCCTAGCAACCACTACCGAGGACCCTAGCAACTCAAATCCACACAGGCATATCTTCAAATCTGAATGTCATAGAGACATGGGGGTTGGATTATATCATTCATGCTGGCAGGCAGCCTTTGGAGTATTGTCATTGGCAGCTGCCAAGCCACTCCCTAGCAACCAAACAGTGTACCCTAGCAACCATTTAACAAGACCAATATCTCTATATCAGAATATCGTAGAGACACGGGACTTGGTTCTTTTGACTCATGCTAGCAAACAGGACTTAGTGCTAGTCATGCTAGCAGTGAATAGCTACATGCTAATAGTGATTAGCTAAGTGCTAAATCAGGCTAAGAACTCTATGACACTCCATAGTAACGATCTGTGACAACTAGTAACTGACTAACAACACTCTAGCAACCACCCTGGGTACCCTAGCAACCGCCCTAGCAACCACCCAGTACCCACAACAGCCGCGTAAACACCTAGCCACCCGGTTTCTAGCAACCGCAGCCACCCTGGGTACCTTAGCAACCGCTAGCAACAATCCCGAGTACCTAACCGGCTTGCCATGGCAACACCTTAGTAACCACCCGGTTACCCCTAGCAACCGCCTTAGCAACACCTTAGCAACCACCCTGGTGCCCTGGCAACGCCCACTTAACCACAGGTACCCTAGCAGCCGCGCGGCAGCACCTAGCAACCACCCGTTATCATGTTAATAAAGATGTTGAAACGTAACATGCTATTTAGTAAAATCTTAATCATGCTACAGAATCATTCTGGTAACTTACTGAATTATGTTATCTATCTACTTATCTATCATCAACATTGCTATCTATCTATCTATCTATCATCTATCTATCTCTGACAGACTGTGGCCAAAACATTTCAAAGCTTTAACCTTTTAAAACTACGTTAGACTTCAAACCATTACAGACTGAAAACCATCAAATGCAAAACTTTTTAAAACTTCTTAAACTTTTTAAACTATAAACTTTTCAAACTTTTCCAAAACAGTTCAGCTTTCTCAAATGACCTAAAGTTTGTCTTGGGCAAACTTTACTATCTAGTTAAGTTGGCAGAAGCCAACTTCTGATCTGCTATTTAAACTTCTTATTAAGTTGGCTTGAGAGAAATACTGATATCTTATTTAAACTATTATTATTCTTCTTCTGAGACTAAAATTTCTGACTGCTACTCCTCCTAGCGCTTTAACTCTTCAAACTCCAAACTCAGCCCAGATTTTCAAACTGATCTGACTCGAGTTGCTATATCTTTTCTAACTGATCGGACTTACGGTTTTCCTAAAAATGACGTTTAAAACTGGGAAAAATCCCATAGACTTACATTGACGGAATGTTCAAATGACCCAACACTTTTCAAATTCCAACTGTCAAAACTCCCAGAATCCTTTGAGCCTCAATCAAACTTCAACCCTTCTATGTACTGTATTTCTAATCCATTTAAACTCATTCAAACTCATCTATCTATCTATCTATCTTCAAACCCTTACTATCTATCTATCTATCTATCTATCTATCATCTAACCTTATCTATCTATCTATCTATCTATCTAGAAACATGCTAACAACATGCTAGTCATGCTAGAAACATGCTGGTCATGCTAGAAACATGCTGGTCATGCTAGAAACATGCTAGCGACACGCTAGTCATGCTAGAAACATTCTAGCGACATGCTACTCATGCCAGAAACATGCTAGCGACATGCTAGTTATGTTAGAAACATGCTAGCAACTTTGCTAATCATGCTAGAACCATGCTAGCGACATGCTAGTCATGCTAGAAACATGCTAGCAACTTTGCTAATCATGCTAGAAACATGCTAGTGACATGCTAATCATGCTAGAAACATGCTAGCAACTTTGCTAATCATGCTAGAAACATGATAGTGACATGCTAGTCATGTTAGAATCATGCTAGCGACATGCTAATCATGCTAGAAACATGCTAGCAACTTTGCTAATCATGCTAGAAACATGCTAGTGACATGCTAGTCATGCTAGAAACATGCTAGTGACATGCTAGTCATGCTAGAATCATGCTAGCAACTTTGCTAATCATGCTAGAAACATGCTAGTCATGCTAGAAACATGCTAGCGACATGCTAGTCATGCAAGAAACATGCTATCGACATGCTAATCATGCTAGAAACATGTTAACAACATGTTAGTCATGCAAGAAACATGCTAGCGACATGCTAATCATGCTAGAAACATGCTCGCAACATGCTAGTCATGTTAGAAACATGCTAGCGACATGCTAATCATGTTAGAAACATGCTAGCAACTTTGCTAATCATGTTAGAAACATGCTAGCGACATGCTAATCATGCTAGAAACATGCTAGCGACATGCTAGTCGTGCTAAAAACATGCTAGCAACTTTGCTAATCATGTTAGAAACATGCTGGCAACTTTCTAATCATGTTAGAAACGTGCTAGCAACATGTTAATCATGCTAGAAACATGCTATCAGCTTGCTAATCGTGCTAGAAACAGACTAGCAACATGCTAGTAACTTGGTAATTATGTTAGAATCATCTATCTATCTATCTATCTGTCGATTGATAATCTGACCAATACTATCTATCTATCTATCTATCTATCTGACAGACTACATTCAAACTTTAAAAATATTTCAGACTGAAAACCATCCAAACTTAAAACTTCTTAAACTTCTTAAAGTATTTAAACTTTTGAAACGTCTTAACTTTTCAAACTTTTCAAACTTTTTAAACTTTTTCAAACTTTCTGGTCCGGCTTTCTCAAGCCAACTTAAAGTTTGTCTTGACGAACTTTTTTATCTAGTTATTATTATTATTCTTCTGAGACTAAATTTTCTGACTGCTACTCCTCCTAGAGCTTTAACTCTACAAACTCTAAACTCAGCCCAGATCTTCAGACTGGTCTGACTCGAGTTGCTATATCTTTTCTAACTGATCCGACTTACAGTTTTCCTAAAAATCCCGATTAAAACTGGGAAAAATCCCATAGACTTACATTGACGGAATGTTCAAATGAGCCAACACTTTTCAAATTTCAACTGTCAAAACTCCCAGAATCCTTTGAGACTCAATCAAACTTCCCTTCTATGTACTGTATTTCTAATCCATTTAAACTCATTAAAACTCATCTATCTATCTATCTATCTATCTATCTATCTATCTATCTATCTATCTATCACTAGCCAAACTAGAATCATGCTAGTAGCCTGCTAATCATGCTAGTAACATGCTAGTAACTGGCTAATAATGCTAATAACATGGTAATAACATGCTACCATGTTAGAAACATGCTAGCAACTTGCTAATCATGCTAGAAACATGTTAGCAACTTTGGTAATCATGTTAGAAACATGCTAGCAACTTTGTTAATCATGCTAGCAACTTGCTATTCACGTTAGAAACATGCTAGCAACATGCTAATAACTTGCTAATCATGTTAGAAACATGCTAGCAACTTTGCTAATCATGCTAGAAACATGCTAGCAACTTGCTAATCATGCTAGAAACATGCTAGCGACATGCTAATCATGTTAGAAACATGCTAACAACTTGTTAATCATGCTAGAAACATGCTAGCAACTTTGCTAATGATGCTAAAAACATGCTAGCAACTTGCTAATCATGCTAGAAACATGCTAGCAACTGGCTAATCACGTTAAAAACATGCTAGCATCATGCTAATAACTTGCTAATCATGTTAGAGCATCTTTGTAACTTCTTTAATCTTTAGAAACATCTTTAGCTGGAGCATCTTAATCATGTTAGAAACTTATCTTAGCAACTTCTTAATCATGCTAGAAACATCTTAACTGTTGTGATCTTAAAAACATCTTTAGCAACTTCTTAATCATCTTTAGGAACATGCTAGCAACTGGCTAATCACATTAGAAACATCTTGGCATCATCTTTAATAACTAGCTGAAATCATGGTAGAAACATCTTGTAGCTTCTTCAATCATCATAGAAACATCTTTGTGACATCTTAATCATGTTAAGAAACATCTTTAGCAACTTCTTCCCAATCATCTTTAGAAACATCTTGTAGCCTAGCTAATGATCTTTTAAAACATCTTTAACAACTAACATCATCTTTAGAAACTTATCTTAACAACTTGCTAATCATGCTAGAAACACGCTAGCAACTTGGTAATCATGTTAGAAACACGTTAGCAACTTTGCTAATCATACTAGAAACATGCTAGCAACTTGGTAATCATGCTAGAAACACGTTAGCAACTTGGTAATCATGTTAGAAACATGTTAACAACTTTGCTAATCATGCTAGAAACATGCTAACAACTTGCTAATCATAATAAACATGCTAGCAACTTTGCTAATCATGCTAGCAACTTGATAATCATGCTAGAAACATGCTAGCAACTTTGCTAATCATGCTAGAAACATGCTAGCAACTTGCTACTAACACTAGAAACATGCTAGCAACTTGCTAATCATGTTAGAAACATGCTAGCAACTTTGCTAATCATGCTAGAAACATGCTAGCAACTTGCTACTAACACTAGAAACATGCTAGCAACTTGCTAATCATGTTAGAAACATGCTAGCAACTTTGCTAATCATGCTAGCAACTTGGTAATCATGCTAGAAACACGTTAGCAACTTTGCTAATCATGCTAGAAACATGCTAGCAACTTGCTAATTATATATCTATCTATCTGACAGACTACATTCAAACTTAAAACTTCTTAAACTTCTTAAACTATTTAAACTTTTCAAACTTCTTAACTTTTCAAACTTTTCAAACTTTTCAAACTTTTTAAACTTTTCAAACTTTTTCAAACTTTCTGGTCCGGCTTTCTCAAGCCAACTTAAAGTTTGTCTTGACGAACTTTTTTATCTAGTTATTATTCTTCTTCTGAGACTAAAATTTCTGACTGCTACTCCTCCTAGAGCTTTAACTCTTCAAACTCCAAACTCAGCCCAGATCTTCAGACTGATCTGACTCGAGTTGCTATATCTTTTCTAACTGATCGGACTTACGGTTTTCCTAAAAATGGCGATTAAATTTGGGAAAAATCCCATAGACTTACATTGACGGAATGTTCAAATGAGCCAGCACTTTTCAAATTCCAACTGTCAAAATCCCCAGAATCCTTTGAGCCTCAATCAAACTTACCTTCTATGTACTGTATTTCTAATCCATTCAAACTCATTGAAACTCATTCAGACTCATCTATCTATCTATGCTATGCTACACGCTATGAAACTTGCTAATCATGCTAAAAACATGCTAGCAACTTGCTGATCATGCTAGAAACGTGCTAGAATCTTGCTAATCATGCTAGAAACGTGCTAGCAACTTTGCTAATCATGCTAGAAACATGCTAGCAACTTTGCTAATCATGCTAGAAACGCTAAGAATCCTGGTTGATCATAAAGTTAGAAACGTAAGAAGCAACTTGGGTTAATTCCATGTTAAAAACGCTAGCAACTTTGCTAATCATGCTAGAAACGCATAGCAACTTTGTCTGATCATGTTAGCAAACGTATAGCAACTTTGTTGATCATGCTAGAAACATGCTAGCAACTTGCTGATCATCATGCTAGGAAACGTGCTAGCAACTTGCTAATCATGCTAAAAACATGCTTCAACAACTCTTTGCTAATCATGCTGTGGTAAAACGTGCTAACAACTTCTGCTTAATCATGCTAAAAACGTGCTATCAACTTGTTGATCATGCTAGAAACGTATAGCAACTCTTTGCTAATCATGCTGTGAAACGTGCTAGCAACTTTGCTAATCACAAGGTAAACGTGCTAAAGAACTTGCTAATCATGCTAGAAACATGCTAGCGACTTGCTAATCATGCTAGAAACATGCTAGCAACTGGCTAATTATGTTAGAAATATGTTAGCAACTTTGCTAATCATGTTAGAAACATGCTAGCAACATGCTAGCAACATGCTAGTAACTTGCTAATTGTGCTAGCAACATGCTAGCAACTTGTTAATCATGCTAGCAACATGTTAACCATGCTAGAAACAGACAAGCAACATGCTAGTAACTTGTTAATCATGTTAAAAAAATGCTAACAACATGCTAGTAACTTGCTAAAAATGTTAGAATCATACTAACAACATGTTAATTATCTATCTATCTGACAGACTGAATTCAAACTTTAAAACTTCAAACTATTTCAGACTGAAAACAATTCAAACTTAAAACTTTTTAAAACTTTTTAAACTTTTTAAACTTTTGTAACTTTTTAAACTTTTTAAACTTTGCAAACTTTGCAAACTTTGCAAACTTTCTAAAACTTTCTGCTCCGGCTTTCTCAAGCCAACTTAAAGTTTGTCTTGACAAACTTTTTTATCTAGTTATTCTTATTCTTCTTCCCCAAAATTTCTGAATGCTACTCCTCCTAGAGCTTTAACTCTTCAGACTCCAAACTCAGCCCAAATCTTCAAACTGGTCTGACTCGAGTTGCTATATCTCTTCAAACTGATCGGACTTACGGTTTTCCTAAAAATGACGTTGAAAACTGGGAAAAATCCCATAGACTTACATTGACGGAATGTTCAAATGAGCCAACACTATTCAAATTTAAACTGTCAAAATCCCCAGAATCCTTTGAGACTCAATCAAACTTCCCTTCTATGTACTGTATTTCTAATCCATTCAAACTCATTCAAACTCATCTATCTATCTATCTATCTATCTATCTATCTATCTATTCATCACTAGCCAAACTAGAGTCATGCTAGTAGCCTGCTAATCATGCTAGTAACTGGCTAATCATGCTAGAAACATGCTAGCAACTTGCTAATCATGCTAGAATCATGCTAGCAACTTGCTTATCATTCTAATAACATGCTAGCAACTTGCTAATCATTCTAAAAACATGCTAGCAAATGGCTAATCATGTTAGGAACATGCTAGCAACTTGCTAATCATTCTAAAAACATGCTAGCAACTTGTTAATCATGTTAAAAACATGCTAGCAACTTGCTAATCATTCTAAAAACATGCTAGCAACTTGCTAATCATGTTAAAAACATGCTAGCAATTTGCTAATCATTCTAAAAAACATATGCTA